>CAMZMU010000053.1:7341671-7425328 GCA_947311845.1 Poa pratensis | reverse complement strand
AAATTGTTCGGTTTGCAGGGTCGGTGGAGATCGTATCATCTAATAGCTGGTTTGACATATGCTAAATACTTTTTGCGTGACGTCTCGAAGAAGAACACTGCGACTCAAACTCGTCGAAACATCTCTCAACACTATGATCTTGTCAGTACTCATGTCTCTTCTTTTGCTATTACATTCCATCAGGATTAAGATAATTAGTTTAATAGGTCAATTTGTAATACCAGAATTATTGGAGATCTTATTGAACTGAGATTTTTGTGTACATAACTGTGTAAACAAGATTTTTTATCATTCATTACTTTCCATACGTCTATAATAACAAACCAAGTAGTACTAATAGTTTTGTCTTATATGTGTGCAGAGTAATGAGTTTTTCTCACTTAATATGGATAAATCGATGACTTATTCTTGTGCAATTTTCAAGGTTTGGTAAATCTTGTGATTTGTTCTTCAAGCTTGTAAATTTTGTAGAGTAGTTTGATTAATTCATGGACTAAAATTAAATTGGTAGACGGAGAACGAAAGCTTACAAGCAGCCCAGCAACGTAAACTTAGCCTTCTAATCGCCAAGGTATTACTGCCATATCTCTAGAAACTGTGTCATTAGATTGATTACTAGTTAGACAATGTTGTGGACATGATCTGATGGTACTTCATTCTTGCAAAATACACATTTGACCAAAGGCTAAAGTCGAGGGGGGGCATCATGTTCTTGAAATCGGTAGCGGCTGGGGCAGTTTAGCAATACAAGTGGTTAAGGAAACTGGCTGCAAATACACTGGAGTGAATTTGTCAGAGGAGCAGCTTAAATACTCTGAGAACAAAGTAAGAGAAGCTGGCTTAGAGGTTAGTTCTATGTTACTCCCTCCTTTATGCAATACCTGTCCACTTTAATAGTTTATCAATAATTACCATTCCACCATATGTGTGCATCGAGAAAGTGTATAATTGGCATATAGTATAATTTAATAACTATAAGAGAAACATGGACGTGCACGGAGAATTAGTATTGTTTTGTCCCAAAGCTTACTTCGGTAGTGTGAAATACTAGCTAACAATTCTATTGTCTATTGTTACTAATTTTTAGGATCACATAACTTTTCTGCTGTGTGACTACCGTCAAATACCACCTCGCAAGTATGACGCAATCATAAGCGTGTAAGTATTACTAAATTATGGATGTGCACTGTGACTTCGACAATACCCGTGCGTGTGGTTATACTTACGTATTCCTCTTCTTTAAATCAGCGAAATGATCGAACATGTTGGCCATGAATACCATGAAGAATATTTTGCCTGCTGCGAGTCTCTCTTGGCTGAAGACGGCATATTGGTCCTCCAGGTTAGTACTGCAGGAAAAATATCATTGTCAACAACCAAGTACATGCCTCATTACAAACAACATTTAAATGTATGCATGCCATGTTCTTTCGGATTGGCAGAAAAAGCCAATGGAAGTTACTCCTTCCTATCCAAGCAATACCTTAGGTTTACACGATCTGAACTAACCTTCAACTGCAAATACATACATGTGTGTTCAGTTCATCTCAGTGCCAGAGGAACAGTACGACATATTCAGAAAAAGGCCGAACTTCATAAAAGAATACATATTCCCTGGTGGTTGCCTTCCTTCTTTGGCCCGTGTAGCGTCTGCCATGTCCACGTCATCAAGGTTCTGGTACGTTTTTCATCAATCATCGATGCTTGATTGGTTACTTCATGGTCATCGATGGATCTCGATTAACTGATTAGACCCTCCCTGATGTTGTTGCAACTGTGTAGCATAGAGCATGTCGAGAGTATTGGGTACCATTACTACACAACTCTGATGCGCTGGAGGGACAAGTTCATTGCCAACAAGGAGTAAGTCTCAGTTAGTCATTGACTATAGAAGAATATTGTTGTTACAGTTGAGCAAGACTAGCGCATATATCGTATATTCATTGAGAAAGTAAATTTGTTGCGACGATTATATTGTTACAGTTACTATTAATAATTTCTTATTGCTTTCTTTTTTCTCGCAGTCAAATTTTGGCCCTGGGCTTTGATGAGAAGTTCATCCTTATATGGGAATACTACCTCATATACTCTGCGGCTGGTTGCAAGTCAGGGGCAGTTAGAGATTACCAGGTACGCATAAATATAATGTAGCTCTCTGTATATATTTAGCTATATTTCCAGACAAATTGAAGTCATTTACACCCTCTGGTTTGCAAAAAGAATATTTTAGAAATCAGCTTGGTCTCCGGCCCAATTATAGCGACCATTACTTTCCGCTGCAGTAAATCATAAAAAATAATGAAATTGTTAAACTATGAAATTGTTTTCTTGAGAAAGACCAAAACATGTGATTTTCACAAATTAAATAAAAAAATTATAAAATATATGTGATTTTCACAAATCAAATATATTAGTGACCAAAATTATGTCTGAACCTTTTTTGTGCGTGCAAGGAATGTATTACTCCAGGCACCGATTGTGATGCCTGACTGGCTGACATATGCTGCATTCATGCAGGTTGTTTTCTCTCGTCCAGGCAACCGGCGTCTAGTCCCGCGCCTTGATGGCTAAAGACAACAACATCCATCTCCGTTCAGCTGTCGAAGTGTTGTTTGTTTCGAAGTAGTAGTGTCTTGTCAGAATGTTTCAGTTTGTGCTTATGGCCTGTTTATTTTGTACTCTGGAGACTCCCAAGTTGATACGGTGGTAGTAGGTTTTTGCCCCGTAGTGGTGTTCGAGATCGAAAGCTCACAGCGGGTTTCCTACTAGTGCCCCAACTATCTATCCCTTTCTTTCACATACAAGTTGTCGAACTGTTACTTCTCGATAGCGTATCGCCTTTTAATAAGTCAATCCTGGAATGATTGTTTCATACTTCATACTGGCAGCCTAATCAGGTGGTGGTTTGGTCATCTATATATCCTCTTGTTTTAATCATGCAATGTTTAGTTTTCTCGTGACAGTGTGTTGTTGTCTATCAATGAAGTTGAACGATGCATAGAATTTAAGAATTTGTATGGAAGGAAGTGGTCTGCTGCTTTAATATATATCAGAAAGAGATTATGTCCTGTTTGTAGCTTTCGATCTATCCCGAGAGCAATGTTAGACACCGAAGGGTGGTATGTACTATTCTTTGACATTCAGAACTACTCAAGTAAGACCATATGATCTTTACCTGGCCATCCGTCTAGATTTATTTCGACTTGGACAAGCATGAGCACATTTCAGCCATTGAACATCTAGACGAGCATTGTTCAAATGTTTTATAACTAGATTAAATGATCCTAGAACTACCACACCATGGATGACACTCCCACTAAAATTTGCATAAATACCCCGAAAAGAGTAGGCAACCCGCTAGATTAGAATCCATCCACGGGGCAAGGAACGGCGTTGCTTCAGGGTCAAATGTCTTCACCTCCCATTTCACTTCGGTCGCAAGCACCCATGGAAGAAGGCTGCCGAGCACAACGTCCACATATCTGACACTGTCGCCTCTAAATAAGGGCTTGGAGCACTCTCAGCCTGTCTCAGGGCTCCCTCTAGGGTCTCCACTCCCCTCCGCTATCTCACTGTGCGTTTTGCCCCATGCTGCAGTGTCCATCGCCTTGACAAGCTGCGCACACACACGCACACATTATAACAGCACCAGTAGTAGTAGAACCATTTTTACAAGCTTTTGAGTGGAAATTTTGTGCTCCAGAGCGTCAGTGATCCTGGTGTTTTAAAACAATCGAAAAACAATTTACGAGTTTCAAAAAAATATGAAAACAATTCTGGTTGTAGCCTATCGTGTATTACACAAACGTGTAAAAAAATCAACTTCAAATACTTTGTATCTGAGCTACACAAAAATAATAAAAGTGTGGATCTGAGTATGCTTATTTTCAAATATCCAAATTTATCAGATTTTTTATTTTTGTGTAGCTCAGAATACAAAGTATTTTAAGTTGATTTTTTGCACGTTTGTAAAATACACCATTGGCTACACCCGAAAGTTTTTCCAGATTATTTTGGAACTCATATATATTTATTTTTCGAGTTTTTTAAAACAACGGGTTCACTGGTGCTCGGGAGCCAAAAATACTTTTCCCCTTTTACAAAGCATACTTTAGTTATCAGGAAACATATTAGAGCTACAAATAGTCTAGTATGGAATGGCTGGAATGCACAAGGAAAGTACAAAGTAGCGCAATGAACCACCGATCTAGAGTTGGAAAATAGAGACGGGGTGGTGCCACTTTTAATAAGGGCAATCCCGAATAGTAATTGTGTTTTGTCCTCGCCTAGGAAAGGAGGTTCTTATCAAGAAGTCCAGCAGCTCCCCGATAAAATCTCCCCTATGTCTATGTAGGGGACTCCCCAAGAAGATTCTTCCTCTATATTTTTTTTCATCTCCAGAAGTTTCCCAGTAATCTTTCCCCTATATCACATTCACTTATATATTTTAAAACAATGTTTGGCAACTAACTTTGTAACGGTTATTTCTATAAGTGCCATAATTCGAAACAGAAAGCAACAATTTATTCAACAGAAATATAGCAGTACCAGCAGTCCAGCACAGATAGCACTAACAAAAAAAATGCAGCAAAGTAGCAACAGCATGCAAGCGGCAATCAGTACAAGGCAAGCAGTATCAAAATTGCAGCAAAGTGACGAAGGGAAATTAGGGAGTAATTATCAGATTGATTACTGTTTTAGAAGAGAGGAGGGAAATTAGTGAGCACTTATCAAATTGATTGCCGTTTCAGCATTGACCATGACTTTCTGTTTGTCTGACTCTGACTTTTGAGGATGCAAAGATTAAGAGTGGTATGCATGGACAAATTGTTTGGTTGATCTTCGAACCATATCTAGTACTACCTCCGGTCCGAAGTAATTGTCATCGAAACAAACTAAGGTAGTACAAATTGCTACACAGCTCATGACAATCTTTATGGATCGGAGGGAGTAGGAGTATTCTTCGCAAATCAGGCTTCACAAAACTAGTACTCTGTATTGTCTTTCAACGTGGAATAGTAATCATATTTTTTGACTCAGGACAAGTACGAGCAAACTTCAGCCCTGAAAAAAGATATATTTATTCGCAAATCAGACTTCACAAATCTTACATTAAATTTGGTGGAATGTAAGTGTGAACATATTTAGTAGTGACTAGAACAAAATCCACTCTAAGAATTGAGTCAAACTTTACACTGATTGATTCTTAAAAAAAACTTACAGCCCTTACTTTTAGGAACAAATGGAGTATTATTTTTGCACCAAAGATAGACATGCATATACTCAAGAATTTTCTATTTTCCCTTGCACCTTATGATTGAGAATTCTACACCCTATAAACCCCTGCCAAGTTATTTTTTCTAGAATATGTTAGAGAGCTTTGTGCTAAGGTATTTAAAGACATTAAATAGATGATGGTAATATACACTATGATTCATTTGAGTGCCACAATTTGTTTTGCTGAGGTATGGGATTATTCCATATGTATTAATCTTGGGCCTAGAGATAGTCAATTGAATGAAACTTTTTCTAAGAAACGATCCATACCAAATAGCAAATTAACTACCTTAAGAATGTTTCAATTACCCAAAATACGTTTTGATTGACAAGGCTAAAATTGTATAATTTATAATATTGTGTAGTAAATATTTAGTTGGGGTACAAAACCATCAATTTTATTAAGTGTAATAGATAACTATAATTAAATTGCACAAGTCGTTTGTATTTGAATGTCCCAACCGTTGATTGGGCAACCGTGGACCAGACACTTGAATTAGTATTTTGTCAACGGGTCGCTGGTGGGACACAATAAAAAATCGTCAAAATTTCGACCGAAATTTGCGAAATTTACGGTTATCGGCAACGGACGAGAAAAGTCCCACATCTCTCTCAATTGTTGGCCTGTTTTGAAATTTTTGACCCAGCCTGCCGTCCTGGCATGTATCCTTGCTAAATATGCCCTGCACTCCTGCCGCTGCCACAGAAAACATAGTTATCGCGTTAGGTTTCCCCCTGATTCCTCGATTTATCCGCCGGCGTGCTTGGTGTGAGCATGGCCGACGATGGAAGTGGACACATCATTGGACGGGGCAACAAGGGGACTGGGAAGGGTAATGAAATGCAAGATGGTGCCAATGGTACCAGTGAGAGTTCCTAGAGTTGCTTGGTGTGTTAGCAAATAGACATATCTCAAATCGAGTCCAAATCCAGTTTGCTCAATTGGATTTGAACATATTCAACATTGCCTCATTTCTTGTCCTAGCTAGAGTTAAAAGCATCTGGAAAGAATTAGGACTATGGGATGAAGTGGCAAAGCAATTGCTTTTGATCGGTCTGGTTTGGCAACTATGGAGATACCTCTTGTTTTGTTCGCCAAAGAACTCCAGTGTTAATGATCAAAAAATACCAAAGTTGGTGGCTGTAGCAGTGAAGGCAGCTCGTCAAGGATGAGCCGATCAAACATGCAGGTCATACGACGATAAGTATCAAAGCCATTGCATCAAATTTTATGCGAGCAAACTCGCCAAGCAAACAGACCAGAAAACAGGAGTTAATGTGGAAGAAACCATATTCAGATTCAATAAAGATTAGTGTGGACGCATCGTTCCATGAGGACAATCTAGCAGGATCCTCGGGTGCAGCCGCCAGAGATGATCGTGGTCAGTTCGTTGGTGCAGCAACATGGCTCTGTATGCTACTGAAGCAGAATCAGTGGAAGCAAACGCTGTGCGGAATGGACTTGTTAATTCTGGCGCATCATCTGGGATGTCATGGAGTTATTATGGAGTCAGATTGTGATGTTGTGATTCAAGCCCTGAACAATACGTCCAGTTATTTTGGAACTGACCGAGGAGTGTATGAAGAATGCCACCAACTTGCCCGAGATTTTGGACGAATCACAGAAGCAAATGTTGTAGCTGATTGTTTAGCCTCCTTCTGGGAAAGAGATGCTCCTGGCTTTATTTCATCTTTACTTGTAAACGAGAGTTATTTGCACTGGTGGTCACATAACTCGACAGCTATGTGCACTTAAGTCACACAACTGGATAACTGAATTTTTTGGTCACACAACTCGTCATCTGGTGCACTTAAGTCACTGACCCCACCTGTCAGGCCGTTTTCCGTTGAAGCTGATGCTGACTGGACACGTAATTTTGCAAAAAAAAACCCTGTATTTTTGTACATTTGCAAAAACCCCCCTGTCTGATGAATAAAGCCGTAAGTTGTCAAAAAAATCTTATTGTGTACGCAAGTACACAATTAAACAGCGATGTGCCAACAAGCCTACAAAATGTACAAGAATGCCACACGATGGCCAATATCGGGAGACCGTGACTAGAAGCGCAACTAGCACCGATTACTCATGCAACTTTTCACAAAAACCTTTTGGCGAAACCATAGAGAAGAAACAATGCAGCAAGAGCAATACGGGTACGCGGCCGGAGCCAGAGAGTGAACGCCACTGACAGCGCAGTGACTACCACCCAGGGGATCATATCCATCTGCTTCTCTTCTGGCTCGACCGGACCAAATAAAATTGAACGCCACCAGCTGCGAACACGCGGCAAAAACAAAGAAACAAATAACCACGAATAAACGCCATACTCAGACCATCTACCAGAGCGGCGACCAGGCAGAGGAGACGCCGTGGGCAAAAGGTTGACCAGCTGGCCTCCTCCGGCATGACCGCGCCGAAGCGGCTCGTCCACGCGGCCAGGAGCGGCGCGGTGGCGGGGTCGAAGGTCTTGGTGCCCTGATGCATCGCCTCGGTGGCGCGCACCCAGGCGAGAAGGCCGCCGAGCACGACGTCCACGTACCCAGCCGTGTCGCCTCCGAAGAAGGGCTTGGAAGAACACTGGTCTCCCAGAGCTTTCTCTAGGGTCTCCGCCGCCGCGGCCGCCTGGATCTTCCCCTCTGCTCGCTCGCCGTCCGTCTTGCCCCACGACGCCTTGTACATCGCCTTGATGAGCTATCTCAAAGCATACAAAGTGGAAGGTCAAACTAAGAACATTCATATATTTACATCCGAGCAAAAAAATGCAGTACTCTTCGAGAGGTTACTCGAAAAAAGAAAAAAAATGCAGTACCGTGTCATCGATGACGGCCGCCAAGTAGCGAGCGGCGGCACGCTTGGAGGGGTCGTCGGGGAGGAGGGAAGCGCCGACGCCGGGAAAGGCCTCGTCCACGAACTGTACAATGTTCAACGACGTCCCGTGGATACGCTCGCCACCGTGGAGCAGCACCGGCAGCGAGCTGTCGAGGAGCAGCTCGCTCCTGTCCTCCTTCTCGAGGTCTTGCGGCTTCTGATCCACGTACTCGTAGCTCACGCCCTTGAGGCCGAGCGCGAGTCGCACGCGCAGGACGTGCGGGCTCGACCATGGCCCCTGCAGCTTCAGATCGTGGTCGTCTCCTCCTCCGGCCATCTCTCGAAAAATATCTAGTAGTAGTATTTTGAGTGTGATCGAGCTCTGCTTGTTAGGTTGATGACTTTGAACCACAGCTAGAATTCTTTGACCCACTCGACAGGTAGGAGCACTAGCGGCAGGTAAGGGGAAGCTCAAGCTGTGGTCGATGGATCGTTCCGTACGTCATGCGTGCGTCAGAACGCAGAACGTCAGATGCGCGCACGAGGTCAGAACACAAAACGTGAGATGAGATAATCGCCCGCCAACTAGGCAGCATCACATTTTCGTTTCTCCCGGCATGGAGAAAAACTATCCAGTATGGAAAAAATAACAACAACAAAATTCACGTATTTGAAGTTTGAACACATCGAAGTACATCATCATTTGAACGATTAAAGCATACTCACTCATAGTTTCCCATACAATGTTAATTTTAAGAAATAAAATCTATAAAAGGTAGAAAAATGAGGAGAATGTAATATATTTGAGTTCAGTAACAAATGTGCTTGAAGATATTGCTCCACTACTAATAATTTGTACACAAAATAAAATTATTATGTACACATTAACATATGAATATCTTGGTATTTGGAACCACAAAGTACACATTAGCATACCGAACCCATCCCCCGTGTCGCACCCCAGGGCGGCACCGGGGGTGAACCCTAGCCGCCAGAGATCCAGCACGATGGCCACCACGCCGCCGCCGCGGCAGGCCCAGCTGCAAAAGGTGGTCTGGGGCGTTTTCGGGGCGACGGCGGACAAGCTCGAGTTGCTGGGGTGGCGACGGCGTGCTCGTCGGAGCAAGATGGTCGGCGGGCGGAGGCTCGGTCGCGGCTAGATCTTGCGGGATCTTTTTCACGCGGTGGTGCTCCTGCCCGTGGTGGCGTCTGCAGCTGACGGGAGGGTGAGGCTCGAATCTCCTCCGATTTGCGGCACAGAGGGCTCCGGCGTCGCGTCTCCGGCGGGGTGGCAGCCCCTCGATGCAGCTGTGGTGGCAGCCTGTGCGGATTCGTCCCTGCAGCTTGTCCGGCAGGGGGTGGCGTGGTGGCAGTCCGCCTACCTTGCTCCGGCAGTGGTGCTGCTGGCTCGGCCAGTGCGTTGGCGCCGGTGGTGTGGTTGCTGCTTCAGGAGATCGACGTTTCTGGGCTGGCTCACCCAGTTCCATCCCTCTGGTTCTCTAGAGGCAAGGTTTGGTGGTGGTCCTGGTGTGGCAGTGGTGTTGATGCCGCTCAGGAGGTGCACGGGTCAGCAGATCTGCGGGTCGGCGGTTCGCCGGCTGCGCGACGTGGTGGTTTTTGTCGAAGATCCGGGCGAAGGTCCGCCCAGCTTGCCGGTCGGTGGTGGCGGCGTTCGGGGACGTCGCATTCCTCGGTGGAGGCACCGTCGTGGAATTCTTCCTCGGGTCATGTTCTTCAGGTGAAAGACTTGACCCTAGCTGGGTCGGGCGGCGACGGGGCTTACACGTTGTGACCCTCTTTAGGGCGTCATATTGAAATACAATGGCTCCATCCACGCTTTCTTTGGGCTGGACGTGCGCAGCATCATGATTGGCAGGTGTCCGGTCAGCGACGTGGAGTTTCCGTGTGGTGCCAAGACTTGGCAACGACGATCTCGTCGGACTAAAACTGTGTATAGAGACGTTATGGTTAAAAAGAGAGTCACCTGTACGTGCGGTCGGGCCGTCGGATGGGCTGCCAATTCGGCCCTTAGAGACAAAGCGGAAAAGAATAAATGGAAGATGTCGGCTAAGGAGAAAAAAGAGATAAGGTAAAGTGATGGCTGCGGCTGGGTTGGGTAGGCTCCTTTTCTTTTCTTTTTTATTTGATTTAAGCCTTATAAAAACACTTCAATTTTTTTAGAAAATATAGGTATATTTGGACTTACGGAACCCCTAAAAACAAACATTACAAATATATTTTTATACACTTTGGCCTAATATAGCTATTTATGCAATTTCCAAAAAAATGTTAAGGTTTGAAAAAACAAAAATTATTTTTAAAAAACTTTTCAAAACGTGCATGAATTATGAGATGCATATGTGACATGTGTAGATCCAAATTTATTAAAATTGGATACTACACATATTTATGTCGAAATATATCTTAAAACTTAACCTCAAATTATGGAATAAAACTTTTCCAAAATCAATACTTCTTCCGTCCCAATCTTGTGGCGTTCTTATTTTTGGTTTTTTAATGTTTGACCACTAATTTGACGAACAACATGTGTCATTTGTTAGAAAAATCATTCCATTCGATTTTTTTGCGAAAATGATCCTGACATTAAAAGAAACAACGAACAATACAAAACATCGCTTAAACGTATATGGGATGCAGGGAGTACATCAATTGCCAAGATCACTAAATGCATAGCTAAGCATAAATCGGTTGATGTCAACTTTATACGCGAAAATTCAAAAAAAAAACTATATACGTGAAAAAATCTCAAAATGTAGAAACACATGACTAATTTTGAAGAGTGGTTTAGGCAAAGTCGAAGATAGAAACAGCTTGTCGTCGCGGTCTATAAGATAAAGCATTTAAAAAAAATAGAAGTACCCTTATTTTTATTTGTTATTACTGGTAGAAGTGCGTGCATGTGCACTCCTATCTCTCCGTTCAATTATTCCGCGCCGCGGCAAGCCGTATGGGCATTACGGCCGCGCCCTATCGCCGTTTTTCTTTCTTTTTCGAGGTGTATTGCATGATATTTTTTTTCCTCCGGTGCTTTGCTCATGCCGCTGGTAAGGTGACGGCGTCCATGAACTCGTCGTCGGCGGCGAGCCTCTCTAGCGCGTCCGGCGCCAAGGTCACCTCCAGCGACATGCTCCCGCCCCGGTCCGGCCCCTCGAACACCGTGGCCTCCCCGTCCGTCTTGTCGCCGAGGCCGGTCCGCACGCCCACCGGCCTGCCCCACCCGAAGTCGTTCCCGTACACGTCGAACCGCGGCGAACCCCCCGTCTCGATCCCCGCGCTGCCGGCCGACAGGCTGGTGTAGGAGAACGTCGGCTCCCGGACCCAGCGGTCGAGGTGCTCCCTCAACGCCGCTTCGTCCAACGACGCCACGGCGCGGTTCAGCTGCCACGCCGTCCAGCCCAGCCCCTTGTCCAGGATATCGCCGGCGGTGCAGACCGCCCTGCCGGGCAGGATGGCGCTGCCCACGTAGCCTGGCGGGATGCCGCTTACGCGCCCCCGGCCACCGACGATGACGGCATAGAACGTCTCCTGGCCAGGCTTGAGGCGCCGGGCTCGGCACACCGCCCGCCATAGGTGAGCAAGCAGAGACTGCAGCGAGGAGATGGGGGCGGTGGCAATGCCGGCCATCTCGTCGTTGGCCTTCGCCTTGAGCTTCTTCACGCTCGCTGCGGAGAAGGTGAAGAAGCCCTCTCGCACCGGCGGGAGGTCGAACCGCTGGAGGACGTGCTGCAGCTTGCTGAACGGCAGCGGGACCGGCACGGGGCACGTCTCGGGGAACCACCTCCCGTGCACCGGCGCCGAGGCCGTCAAGAAGCCGTTAGTGCCGCCGTAGCCGTCGGCTCGGTGGATCTCCGACCAGGCGTTGAAGAACTCCCAGAAGGAGGTACCGTCCCCGACGGAGTGGTTCATGGAGACGGCGACGAAGACGCCGTCGGCGAGCTCGGTGAGCTGCGCGGACAGCACGGGGAGCGACTCGATGGCCGCTTCCGCGTTGCTCACCCCGTTCAACGGGAAGAACTCCCAGGTCACCTTGGACGGGCTGTACACGGAGCCGACGATGTCCTGGACCGCCACGCCGGGCGCCGCAGTGTGGACCAGCTCGGCGCCCTCCCCGGTGCAGCGCAGCCGTACCGTGACCGTCCCGTCCCCGCGCTCGTCGACGGCGAGCCGGCCGGCGAAGTGGTAGAAGCGGTCCAGTGCGCGCCCGAGGGAGGACGCGAGGGCCTGGACGAGGCGCTCGCCGCCGACGGGTGGCGCCGGCAGGAGGACCCCCATCTGGACGTACTCGATGGTGATGAGGCGGAGGTCCCAGGGCGTGAGGTGGATGTCCTCCTTCGGCGTGGCACCGTCCGACGACGGCCGGACCATGCGCCGGGACACGACCCGGACGGCGCCGGCGGTTTCGTCCATGCACCCGAGGCTGCCCATGCTGGTTCACTCCGCGATCTTCTTGGGAGTCGTCGTGTGAGCTGCTGCAGTGCTGCTGCTTTGGGTGGTAACCATCGTCCTACTGGGGGAGTGATATATATAGAGGCCGACGAGCATGGCATGGTGGTTGTAGGACCGGCATTGCGCTGCCTCCCCAGCACCTCGACGAGCCGGCGATTTTGTGCCAGTCGTTCTTTTCTTTATGCGGAGATGAGGAGAATGGTCTGCGTGTGGAGATGAGGAGAATGGTCTGCGTGATGAAATGGCGTTTTCTAGGAGCAGTATACATCAAGATGGGGATCGCTGTCGACGGAGAGCGAACACGTTGGGCACGTTGCACCGTACAAGAAGGGAAAAGAGGACAGGTGTCCTGGGATATTCGCACAAGCGATCCAAAGAAAATCAAATGTAATGCAAGGGCTGCCCTACGCAATGAATTCTAGCGAGGAGTGGGGCCCAAACAAGATAGTGGAGTATCTGATTGTAAAAACAAGTCGGCACTCTAAACCAAAGGATATGCTTCTATTTTCCTCGAGACCGCGGAGATTCAACCACGTTAACTGACTGCTAAGTGCTAAGGACAGCTCGTTTGAATACGTCTAAAATGTGATCTCGTCCTTGGCTGCTAAGATCAAACCATTGTGATAATTTAGATGTTGAGTAAATAGTTATCTAACATGGTGTTGGTGTAATTGCTAGTGTGTTTGGGAAATACTAGTTATCAACATGACACAAACAAGGTGTGTTGATTGTTGAATAAATAGTTACCACCGTGATGATGTTGATGTAGTTATTAGATTGTCGAGTCAAGAATTAGCGCCATGTTCTTAGCACGGGTTCTTTATATCTTTTTATATTTTTCTTGCTCGTGCATATTTTTTCTTTAGGGCCTTGATGACCACAACTTTGTGGAGAAATCTTCACATTCCATACGTATGTAACCAAACATCACAGGTAAAAAGATCATTCCAATTTTGGGGTCTCTCTGAGTTTCTTCTAATGTTGGGGTCCCTTCAATGTTTAGGGTCTGAGAATGACTTATTTATAACAGGTAAAATTTAAATAAGAATTCCTGCAACTATCATGTGTTTGTTTTCATCCTACAAAATCTGTTTACTGGGAGTTGTGTTGAAGCGAGGCCCACATTTCGAACATGCCTCATGCTCACACGATGATTCGTAGCTTTTACACCAGTGCACTCAAATGAAGCAACAAGCACCTCAACCAATTCTTATCTTTTCTCCGAAATATCTCCAAGGCTTAAAGATCATTCCAATTTCCAAGAGTATCAGGTATGTATACAACTAAAACCAAAAGAACAACAGAAGGAATATAATTCACACATTTAACGATCACAAAATAAAGTCCTCTTCTGGTTTATCAATGATTCACTAGTTCCATTGGAGCATATTCTCCTTTTTGCGTAGGGATTATTGCAAAAACACAAGTGAGCAAAGCAAAGGTGGAATACACTAACACCAAGAGTCAAACAAAACATCCCACGAACGATCATGGAGATGTCCATTTCATTCTGCAGAACTAACATAGAGAGACAACTAAGCAGATAGATTCCTCAAACTATGTGCTCAGCCAGTGCCAGGATCTTGAGATGTTTTTTCTTCCTGAGCTCATGGGGAACAGGACCGAAGACGCGAGTGCCAATCAGTTCACCCTTGTTGTTCACGATGACGATCGCGTTGTCGTCGAACTGGACCTCGCTGCCATCGCTGCGCCCCTTTTTCATGGCAGCACGGACAACCACTCCATAGACCACATCTCCTTTCTTGACCTTACCACGAGGCTGTGCTTCCTTGACAGAACCGATGATCATGTCCCCCAGCCTCGCTCCTTTCTTCCCCCTGAGCGACTGTATGCACATGACCCGCTTGGCTCCGGAGTTGTCTACCACCTTGAGGTTTGTTCTCATCTGGATGAATGTTCTGATTTGCTGCAACCAGAATAGGAATACATGTTAACACCTCTACATGGAAACATACGTGATTAGAAAAGCAAGCACCTCAACGAATCCCATATATTCCCTTCCAGAAGCCATCCTTTAGCTTTGCATATAACAGGTAATCAAGATAATTTTACTTCACAAAAGACATTCTAAATTATTATTTTGTGTCTCTCTTCTGGTTTTGAGAAAACATAAAGGAAAGGAAAATGCTTAGAGAATGTCTCATGAAGAAAACCCCAAAACATGGAATTCACTAAGTCACAGGAATCTAGCTAGCTTGTAAGCACTTTGTACACAATTAAGGCAACCAAAGAAAATCAAGGATCTTGCCACAATATTAAGATCAGCTATTTGACGATGTAACAAACTAGCTAGTTTATACTAAATCTGCGATACCATCAGTGCAATAAAGGAAATACACATTACATGGAACTTTTGAGTGCTCACTGCAACAAGTTACCAAATGTCTTTAAACAGTTCATGGTGATTTTTTGACTGGTGACAAATTACAAGTGTGGGCATGTTAATTTTTAACGAACATTTGTGGTTGAAGGAAGTTGCAACAGTGAAATACCTGGCAGACAGCATCAGAACGAGATGGTCTTGTCACTGCTTCAGTAGACGAGATAGCACCCCCATACAGATTGTTTCCGAGGCTTCCCATCAAAGCACGTCCAACTACATGGATCAAGAAAAGAGTTTACATCATGTGATTTTGCTAAACATCACATTGCCACATCATAGGCCAAACAAATATGTAACTGGTCACATTTCAAAGGATTCCAGAGAAGATTCAATTAGAAATACGTGTTGGTTGACCTACCGGCTTAACCGGCTAAGCAAAATAACTTTAAAATGAGGAGCCATGAACCGACGTTCATCCCCCCTCACCCAACCTAATGCGCCCTGATTGGGGCCACCTAAACCAACTAAAGGTTTAGGTCCCCTATCGTGCAGCGCAACATATAAAAGGGAAGGGAGAACCGGCAGCATACAATTGACCAAGTTCACATATTGTACCGAGCTCCCCAAAATCCCGTCTACCCTACACCGATCTGGGGGGTGCTGCAGTGACGGGACGACCTAGCCTTCACGTGCCTGTGCCGGTGGCGACGAGAAGTATTCCGGTTTCACAGGCGATCGACTTCTTCGACTACACCTACAGCACCGCACGCTTACATCACTCACACAGGTGACTCCTACACCGATGGCATCTCCATTTGGCAGAAGGATACTCCTAACCTACTGTTTAATGATCATTAGGTGCTCTAAGTATGCGGTTAGATCAATGGTATGTTGTTACATTGCTGATGCTGCTAACCTACTATTTAATGATCAGTACCTAATGCTGCTAATGATAATCTAACAATACGGGCTTCGAGTTACTCCACCTGATTGTTTTCTTATCTATCATAATCAGTGATGCTAGTTTTTCAAGAATTTAAGTTTATAGGAATTAACCATAATCACAACATGGCTACATGCCTATAAGCTACAATAGTTTCCTTTTTAGGCAAACATAAAACCTTAAGTCTGGACTAACTAAGGTCCAACTAGCAGACCATTCAGAAAAAGGTTCAATTACTAGCAGTAGTATAAAAAAAGGTTCAACTAGTAGGCAAGATTTTTGTCCACGGTTTTGATATACCGTTCTTCTCGTACCAATGTCGTCAAACACAGATGCTTGCTAGCAGTTTTGAACTATTAAAAAAGTAAAAAAACTGGTACTACAAAAACATGACATGCCTCCCTCGAAGAAGGATGTCTGATCGAATTTCACATAAACTGAATCTGGTTACACTGCTACAAAACTCCCATTGTGAATGAGTGACAAGAGAACCGAGCAGAAGATCCACAATCGCAAGACTCTGAGACTGCTCAGACTAGAAGTACCTGATGGACACTTTGACCTGAGGAATGCTGCCATTTCGTGTCACCCTGCTCTCTACTCAAGCTTTCCCTGCAGAAGAAAATGGTTCGATTTCTCAGTGATACTACCACGGGGTGCGCCTAGCAACAGGAACGATGGAATCAAATCTGGCGTAAAAATCCTGGCGCGTAGAAGAATCTGAAACGAACTTGCGAACCAGGCAAAGCTAGGGCTTCCTTACACCAAAAGGAATCGCGCGCCCGGATGGAACTCCACTCCTCGCTTTACCAGTAGACGAGGGATCAGGAGGCGGAGGAAGACGACGAAGGAGAGCTCCGCCGCTTTCGAGCTCGAGGTAGCACGCTTCGTTGGGAGAAGGGGGTTTCTGCCGGCGGCGGCGCGAGACTCCGGCACGGACGAGCTGTAGCACTACTCAGCTCCACGGCCCACGACAATGTGATCTAGGTAAAGTTACGGTCTGGCCCGGCCCGGCCCGTTATTTCAGTGCCATCATTTAAGCTCACGAGGCGGCCCAGCCTGATCCTTTAGCCTCTCTGCTTGTTTTTTTCCTCTTCCGATCTCCCCTCTCCCCCGTCTCCGACAGAGTTTCCACAACTTTGCTCCCCTCCTCCCGGCCGCCGCCGATTTCTCGAGTAGACTCTACGGAGAGCAAGCGCGATGGCGGGCAAGAAGAAAGCAGCCGCGGCGTCCAAGCCCCGCAAGCCGAAGCAGCGCGATGCAGTAACTACGCCTCGATCGATCCCTTGCTTGTTGCTTCCAATCTTGGATCGAATTCAGTCAGGGCCGGGGAGTAAGGCTTGTTTTTTTCTCCGATTCCTCTCTGCAGGTAAAGAAGATCGGGAAGAAGGCCGACATGTCGGAGTTCAGGGCGCAGCTGGACTCCATCGGGGTCAAGATAGTCGAGGTCACCGCGGACGGCAACTGCTTCTTCAGGTTTTGGACCGTCTTCTTGTCTTGGATTTTGGCCAATTTTTTGGTCATGGAGTACTGCTGCTGTGGCTGTGCTTGCTGTCTTTTGAGTTACATGACTACTCATCGTAGTCTTCAGGGCAATGGGTGACCAGCTTGAGGGCGATGAAGAGCTGCACATGAAGTACCGGGAGATGGTTGTGCACTACATCATGGTATGTGATGCCACAACTCTTTTGCGTAGCGAGTTGCTTGTGAATTGTAGTGTAGGCTACGAATTCATCCGGTCTAGGTTGGACCAATGTCAGACCCAGATAGGGGCATCGATCTAACTAAGGGATTTGCGCAAGAACAATTCAAGAATTAGTTATCTAGGGTTCATCCTGGCGTTGGAGGAGACTCAGCTGTATTTTTAGTAATTGCAGAACATTTTTCTTACAAATAATTGATCGATAACTCTTCACGGCACAGATGCCAGCTTATATAGCACCCATAGTTACTGAAGTTAAAGCTACAACTAAAGTAACACTAAATGATAACTGTAGAAAATAAACAGTAGTTGCAGTAGCTTTAACTACGGCCGTCGAACGAGAGTGAGGGTGCTGTCTGATAACTGAAGATAACGGTTCGCTGACGATGTAGAGCGACACTTAGAGCTTCATGCTAGTTTCAGGGTCTGACATCTAATTAGACATGACGCTCAATTGCTGATGTACACACTGCCCGTGGATGATAGCCCTTTTATAATCCTTATGCAACTTGTAGGAACACCGTGAAGAGTTTGAGCCGTTCATCGAGGATGAGGTACCGTTTGATGAATACTGTGGCTCTATGATGAAAGATGGGACTTGGGCTGGCAATATGGAGTTGCAGGCAGCTTCTCTTGTCACAAGCAGAAACATATGCATTCACATGGTAATTTTCAGTGCAAGCCTTCCTTCTGATTTTTGATTTATGGATGGCGAAAATAATGCACTCACCATTTATATCGCGGTTACTATTAGTGTGTCACTTCTATGTCCCTTGATGTTCTTCATTTTTGGTTAGGTTCATTTATGTATTTAATTTTTTATTGACATTTGTGTTGTTGCTGTTTGGTTTGCAGCTTAACTCACCGCGATGGTACATAAACAACTTTTCTGGTCGTGAAGCTAGCAATATGGTTCATTTGTAAGTTAGTATATTCTGTCATGTGTAACTAGTATAGTGTTTATGGTAGTAGACATAGGTCTCATGCACCTTCTAATTTGATGTAAATGCAGATCATATCATCACGGTGAGCACTACAATAGTGTCAGGCTGACTGAAGATCCATGTGATGGTCCTGCAGTGCCAGTTGTTATCAAGGTCTGTTATGTCCTCGAAGGACAATGGAATACTGTTTATTTAGGGTACTGATTATGCTGTTGCTTATCGTGGTCTAATTTTGTTTTTGTCAACATCTTACAGACAGACGCCAATGTGGCCAGCACAAGCAATAACGCTCAAACAAAAGCAAAAGACCTAAAGAAATCTTCAAACAGATCAACCTATGATGATACATCAGTTAAACTGGTCATGGCTGGAACTGGATGTTCTGATGTTGCTGTTGTTGAACATGTACGGATTGTATGATTAATCACCATTTTTTATGTTGCATTTGTGCACTTACTTTAGTTTGACCGTTAGCAATCATTATCTGTTGACGTCATTAATCATGATCATGCAGGTCTTGAGGGAATTGGATGGCGATGTTGATGCTGCTATTGAGTACATGATAGCTGAGCATTTTTCATTAGGTTCTGATAATGTGGACGTAGATCCTTATATGGACTATGTGTGGGACGGTAAGCCTTGAACTACCACGCAGTGACTAAATTCCTCTCTGTTTTTCTGACAGTTTATTTTGTGCATGTGTTTATATGATTTGTGTACTAATTCCCCATTTGTGAATGTACAACACCATACTGCATTTGGATGACTACTAGTAAATGCTATTCCCATCTGAAATTTGCACTATTTTGGAGACAACAGTTGTTCAGTTTTCAGAGTCAAATCATGTTCTGCAGTGTTCTTGGTTTCTTCCCAAAATATGAGCTCGGTAGTACACCTATATTTGGTAATGTAACATCTGGATTTTCTGGGTCCTCACGGGATTAAAGATTACCATCTGCTGGTAATTGGGGAAATTACTCAATTTTTGTAGTCAGTTTGAAGACAATACTGTGAACATGTGGGAAAGCTCAAGCCTTCACGGATTCTTGGCAAAATATGCCACTTCACTGTTTTGGATGCATTTCTCCATTTGGTTCTCCTGGAATTGCTAAAGGCGATTGACATGTTAGTTAACATCCATATAGTTGGTATATTGCAGTAAGAAGAAACACTGCAGTATCCAGTATAGACTTATTTTGGGTACCAATTGCTGGTTCTTATGAAGATAAATTAGATGATATATAGGGAAGTGAACATCAACAATTTTTGCTTCTACATGAATCATGATCTTTGTTTAACAACGATTTTGTTCTCAAAATTTATTTCGAAGTGTTAGTGAGCAATTTTGTAACAGGATGTGATTGTGCGTTAATAATTAAGATCTTCACTATGCTAGTGTACAGTAGCACCATGTCCCGAAAAACCTCTCATGTAGGAATTCTGTAATTTATTCATCCCATTTGAATGTTCTGAATTCTTGAATAAACCTATTGAAGAACAGTTGGATACTGACGCATTCATACTGTGCATGTTTGTTGGATGATCATAGTCTCTATGTTTCGTAGGAGATGAGCTTAGCACATCCCAGAATGAGGACAGCGTACTTCAGCAGAAGGAAGAAGAAAGCTGTTCTAGTAAACATGAAACGGTTCAGAATTCCAAAAGTTCACATGCTAAGAAGGTAACTATGATGTGGATACCTCTTGACTCAGTTTCCTAATACTAAACTGCCTCGCATTATTTAACTATGTTGAAATTAGAAATGCAATAAGAACTGTCCCTCGTTCCTTTCTGCAGGATAAGTCCAAAACCAAGGAGTGCTCTTGTGGATCTGCAAAGAAGCACAAGGCTTCTTGTAGTTTAGCCACGGTTGTAGCGTCAAAAGAACCTCCACGGTATTGCTTCTGAATGTTTCCATCCCTTCTTAGTCTTTTAGCATATTCTTTGCTACTTGTGAGCTTCTTTCCTGTTGCTTCCATGGCAAACATTCTTCTAGATAACAGCAATATTGCAAATCTCCTTGCACGCAGCACGTCTCCTGTACTCTATACAGTTTATGAAATTCAAACAGTAGTTCAATGTAAAAAGGAAAAGCTCTTAGTCATTTGTCGCATTATGAATAATGAGAATATTGTTCTGTCAAGCACTCCTTAGAGAGCACATTTTCGTGGCTGCATCACCACATCACTTACACATTTACATCCAAGTAGCAAAGCCCTGGTTTTCTCGGTTGAACGTGCAAGTTTGATGAAGTATAAACTGATAACACCTTTTTATATGTGCTCAACACCTTTCAGGACCAAAGGTGCCCAAGGGAAGGCTCAGAAAGGGAAGAAGCAAAAGAAGAAAGAACAGGCCGAAGCAGCACCCGTGAAGGAACGCAACTTGCCTACGATACCCATACCAGATCTAGGAGCCCTCTGCATATGAAAACACCTTTCAGCGTTGATCACAATCCAATGTGTGGCAACCCAGGCATAAGTTTTGAAGAGAGACGCCTGACTTGCGTTGCTTGGCCAGGCTGTGATTCCTCCTCCCCGGTTCGCCATGACGGTATATAGCTCCTATTCGAGCTGCCGGGTTGGTAGGGACGATTATGTCGGCATACTAGTGGGTTCCCATGGGTATTACATCAGACGAGTATACGACACTGGATTTCTGTTGGTGGAACCACACTTGTGATGAATGATATGTACATATGATCACTGGAAGCATTTGGTTTCGCAAATGGTTGGGGCTGTTTGCAGATTCGCGCTGAATATAGTTTGCTCTGCCTGTCCATTATCCTGGCTAATAAATACCTCTGATCGTTGTTGATTCACGTGAATTTTCTCAGTTTCCTGTCGGGAGTGGCGTATTTATGAGGAAATACATGTTAAAAAAATCATGCGAACAATACTGTGAAACGGTGAATAAGACTGAAATTTGTTTATACCAATGCATGACCACATGAGGTGCGAGAGCCGAAAGAGGTTCATTGGGATTCAAAGTGGGATGCTTTTTTTCTGAACGGGCGGATGCTTTCTTTTGAGCCTTACTTTAGAAAGCATTGACACGGCCCACAGCTAGCCCACGCGAAGATGAGGAAGAAATCGGATCAAACTTTGGTCGAGTGTGCCTTGACTTGGTGAGGCCTTGTCGTTAGCGTATGACGAGGGTGGTCTCCTTCGAATGAGTATGGATTAGGTTTATCAATCATTTGAAATGATTCTTTAGGAGAGCAATAGTGTCAAGCAACGTACTGTACATGAATAAATAAATGCTCTAAAATAATGCTCCCTCCTATCCGTATTATGTGTCGGAGGGAACGTACGTAGCATGCACAAATTTCTACTTGTACTCCTGACACTTATAACGGATCAGAGGAGTATAAATGCTATTAGACTAGTCACAATGGAAGTAACTTAGCTAGTAACATCACACATCTTAAGATAAATTTGCTTATGTGGTAAGTAATTAATGAAGAGAGAGGTGTTTGTGGTAACATAGCTAGTTACTGTAACATCACACATTTCTAGACAAAATGAGTGTACAACATAATAAATAAAGTCTTGCATGACACCACATATGAGTTACTCCCCATTGTGGATGTAGTAACATAGAGTAGTAACATATGCATGTTACTACTCTAAGTTACTCCCCATTGTGACTAGCCTTATGGTGCTCTTATCCATCTCTTAGGTGGCGTGGGTGATCAAAGGAGTATAAATGCTATTATGGTGCTCTTATCCATCTCTTAAGTGGCGTGGGTAAGGGCATACTCAACGGGGCACCCAAACCGGCGGAAGGTCCACTTGTGCCGCGCGAACAGGGGACATGACCCTACGGACCACCCCAAACGGCCAAGCGTCCACGGACGGCGGACGGTCTGTTTGTGTCCGCGCGAACAGGGGACACGACCCTACGGGCCACCCCAAACGGTCAAGCGTCTGCAGATGTGTCTGTTTCGCTCCAAGCCTCTGCCTCGTTCTCGGTTCAATACAAACCCATTCAGTTTCCTTGACTAATCCGTGCTTGCTTAATAGCCTCCTATAAGTTGTGGCCATTCTTCCAGTTCCCCACACAAATTAGAATAATAGAAATTAGGACACGGTGACCAGAATTTTGAAGGTCCAGGTTAAGTAGTTCGTTGATACAAAATCCATGGAAGAATCGGCATAATGAGAACTGTATGCACGAACAATTCGAGCCAAAACCAGATCCTGTAATTGAATAGGCATATTCTTACAGAACTCCTTAGCAATGCTAACATAACCAGTCAAGTAATGTATTCGTAAATACTACTGCTTTTGCACGTCATTACTGCTACTTTCTTTCCGAGTCACGACTTGGTTCCTACCTGTTGGATCCCGTCCTCGCGCGTTGCTAGGAGGTAAAAGTCCGAGCCAATAAATAAATAAATGCTCTAAAGTACAAAATGATTTTATGGTGCTCTTATCCTATCTCTGAGGCGGCGTCCTATCATGGATAGATGGTAAGGACCAGTACAACGTGCGCGCATTTTTTTTCTCTCTTTTCCTTTTGAGACGGCGAGCAATGGAAATAATAATAAGTAGCGTCGCACTTTCTCCAAAAGTAGTGTACATCGAATAGTTAGTTGTTGGTTGAGTGTACCCTTCACCTAGAAACTTGACTTGTCAAAGGTTCCTACCTGCACAGAGAAGTTTGCTGCTCGCTGAACAAGGAGCATGGAGTCGATCGATGTGGTGTATGTACGTAGCGCTTGGAGAGTGGTCGTTACCACGGACGGCCGGTCGGTACTCTGGCCGACGGAGCCACGTACGCAGGTGCCCTGCCTGCAATGCCCATGATTTGGCCGGCGAGAGAAGACAGGCACCGAAAGGGCTACCTGTTGGAGGACCAGTACATACAGAGGTGCTAGGTGTAGGATAACTACCTGTGAAGGCATGTAGCTAGGGTGGATACGCAAGGAACGCGTGTGGCGCCGGAGCCGCACAGCGCAGAGGCGGCGAAACGCACGTTTGCACGGCGGCGCGCGTGACCCCTCGGGCGAAGCAACAAACCAAGCGGAACGGAGAAGCGAAATCGGCCTCGTCGATGGAGGGTGGGTGGCTACTGTCCCATGCCTACTCTCGGCCAATCAGGGTGGGGGTTTCAGAACAAGAAGATGACGGAAATAGGCGAGGATGCACTCGATCGAGGAAACGAATATACACATCGGAACATGCTAGTACTATTCCTCCACGGGTTAACTACTCTCCATCTGCTACAGTGCGTGTCACATTATTCAATCAAAAACGGGATGTTCAACTCTGCAAGGAAGGTGTGTGGCCCGTCCATCCATGTCCCCGGCACGGGCCACCCCTTCCGGTTCCCGAGGAGCTAGACTGGGGTTGTCTCCAAGCCCAAACGGCCGGCGGCCGCAACTACCGGTGGTCACCGCTGCACCGTCCGTTCGTTCACGGGCGCGAGCACGTCACCGGTGATCCAACTCCCAACAGACACGGTATCCTTTCTTCCCGGCTAAGCAAAACGACGAAGCTAGGATCATGGATTCCATTGGGGCCTGCGTTGCCCCAGCCGCGATACACTCCTGCCGACGACCCACGGCGGCCATCGTTGACGGCTTTCGTGGCCGGAGCTGATTTAGGATGTGTTCGGTCTGGGAATTGGAAGGAATGGAACCATTCCATTCCAGCAGAACGGAACCGTTCCATTTTTGTATTCGGTTTGGACAAAAAAATTGTCACGGAACCGTTCCATTCTTGTGTTCGGTTTTGAAACGGGGTGAGGATGGAATGGAATGGGACTTGATTAATTATTTCTAAACTTGATTAATTATTCTTAAACTTGATTAATTATAACTAACGAGTGATTAGCGAGGCTCGGTTCCACACCGTTCCACCTCATCCGGCCGAATCGGCCGGACCGGTGCATTCCGCATATTGGGGGAATATTCCCTTTTGTGGAACCAGTCGATTCCATCCCATCCCGAAACCGAACGCGAGAATCGTCCCTAGGAACGGAACCGTGCCATTCCATTCCATCAAATTCCGAAACCGAACACACCAGGGTGTGTTCGTTTTGAGAACTAGGTGTAATGGAATGGAATGGTTCCGTCCCGGGAGTTGATGGCTACGTGTTGGTGAACCCCAAGAGGAAGGTTATGATGTAGACAGCAGAAGTTTTCCCTTGAATAATCTACCCAAGGTTATCAATCCAGTAGGACTTGACGATCTATCGGAAGGTTGTTGATGTTGACTCCCCCTGGCGCTAGGGAGCTTGCACCAACGTGGAATCTGCACAGACACAAACCAGAACTTTGCCCAACACGAAACAGAGAGGTTGTCAATCTCTCCGGTCTTGCAGAAACAAAGAGTTAAACGTATGGTGTGGAAAACAGCAGGAAAAACAGCAAGTAACAGGAAACAGATGATTGCAGCAGGTTGTGTAAACAGTATGAGGAAATTGGACCAGGGTCCACAGTTCACTAGTGGTGTCTCTCTCAGAACAGATAACTAGCATGTTGGGTAAACAAATTACAGCTGGGCAATTGACAAATAGAGAGGGCATAACAATGCAATACATGCCAAGATGTCTACTATGAAATCTAGTTGGGCATTACAACAAAGTACATAGACCGTTATTCCAACCGCATCTATGCCTAAATAATCCACCTTCAAGGCAGCATCCGCATCCTGTTCAGTATTAAGTTGCTAACAACAGATTATTGCATGAAGTAAAGTGTGTAATGTAATCAATACAAGTGCCCTTGGACACTGCACCAATGTTTTATCCCTAGTAGCAACAGCACATCTACCATCTTAGACCTTTCTGTCACTGATCCAGATATCTAGAGACTGAACCCACTATCGAGCATAAATACCCCCTCTTGGAGTCACAAGCATCTACTTGGCCAAAGCATCTACTAGCAACGGAGAGCATGCAAGATCAAGAGCACATAGATAAACAACTTGAATAAACATGGTATCAATATTCATCGGATCCCAGCAAACACAACATCTAGCATTACAATAAGATGATCTTGATCATGTTAGGCAGCTCACAAGATCTAAACATGGAGGCACAAGGTAGAGAGACAACCATCTAGCTACTGCTATGGACCCGTAGTCCAGGGGTGGACTACTCACGCATCACTCCGGAGGCAGGCATGGTGATGTAGAGCCCTCCGGTGATGATCTCCCCTCCGGCAGGGTGCCGGGAAGAGCTTCAGAACTCCTCCGATCTGAGATTGACGATGACGGCCGCGACGGAACTTTTCGTGGAATATGATCGACCGTAATAGGGTTTTCGCGTCGCGGAGAATATATAGGCGAAGAGGCGGCGTCGGTGGCCGAGGGGGGCCACCACGCCATAGGGGGGCGCGGGCCCACCCTGGGCCGCGCCCTAGTGTGGCGTGGCCCCCTGGTGGGTCTGCTCCGACTCCCCTTTGGACTCCGTGATCTCCTCGTGATATTATTGACGATGTCTTTTGTTTCGTCCAATTCCGAGAATATTTCCTTAATAGATTTTCTGAAACCAAAAACAGCAGAAAACAGGGAACTGGCACTGTGGCATCTTGTTAATAGGTTAGTCCCAGAAAATGCATAAAAATGATATAAAGTGTAACCAAAACATGTAGCAATTGATATAATAACAGCATGGAACATCAAAAATTATAGATACGTTTGAGACGTATCAAGCATCCCCAAGCTTAGTTCCTGCTCGTCCTCGAGTAGGTAAACGATAAAAACAGATAATTTTTGAAGTGACATGCTACCAACACAATCTTTGATCAAATAACAATGTAATGCACATGATCTGAATGAAGTGATCCAAGCCAATGGTCTATAGTTTGCAAGCAAGTAAATAAAGAGTAAACATAAGTGATCACACAAGTGCAAACTTTCATGAATAATACTATAAAACATTTAGAGATATAATAGTCTAACATAATAGTTAGTTCACAGCAGCAATAATTTCAACATGAAAGTGTTTGTATCAACACAAAGGAAGATAATAGCTTCAGCTTTTGCTTCAACTTTCAACATGTATATCATATAGATAATGTCAATGCAAAGAATATGATCAACCAAACACAAAGTTATGTAAAAACTGTTATACTGGAGTTGACAATGATGTTTGCTTAAGTAGACAGAAAGAAGTGGGAAAACTGACTCAACATAAAAGTAAAAGAATGGCCCTTCGCAGAGGGAAGCAGGGATTAACATCATGTGCTAGAGCTGTAGTTCCCGAAGGCATATAGAGAGCATAAAATATTGTTTTGTAAGGTAATGGTGTATACAGGTGTCAACAAATCAAATAGCAGGTACTTGTCATCTTCCATGGCTAACTAACTTTTAGAGCGGTTCCGAGAGTTTTTAGGACTGCACTTGTAACAAGCACTTATTGGTGACACTCCTCCCAACCATTTACTTTCCACAAACCATGGCTAACCGAATCCTCGGGTGCCCACCAACATTCACCATGGAGGAGTGTCTATTTATTTATTTATAGGGTGGACTAACCAGCTCTTTAATGCAAAATAAAAGGTGGAGAAGCAGATGAAGCTGCCAATCCTTGTAAATTAATTAGCATGGAAGATGACAAATCTCACTACTACGTCCTTATGAGCTTTTCAAGTAGTGACACAAAAAGGAAATGTAACAGTTTTGAGTAGTTAGTAGATAGCACATGAAGAAATTTACTTGGAATGGTGAAAACACCACATAATAGGTAGGTATGGTGGACACAGGTGGCATGGATTTGGCTCAAGGTTTTGGATGTACAAGAAGCATTCCCTCTTAGTACAGAGTTTAGGCTAGCAAGGTTATTATAAGCAAACATCATTATCAACTGGAATAGCAAGAGTGTACATAAAACACAAGGTTTGACGAACCATAGACTCCCACTGTCTTCCTTGTTAACACATAGCCTTCATCCAAAAATTATCTAGACTACTATGGACTTCCAATTATGCAACAGATTATTATAGCAGAAAATCCTTATAGTAGTTCTTCATTAATAGCCATTACTTACATGATGCACAAGCTTAAACATTAATTACTTGACAGCTCAAAACAATTGGCAAGCATCAAATTACTCAAGACAACGATCTAAAAAGATTCATGTAAGCATTTTATACCACTACCACATGCATAGCATTTTTCTGGTCCAACCAAACACCAATCAACTTATTTGACAACTCTCCAAACAGATATAAGTGAAGCAAGAGAGTACTTTCTTCAAAAGAAACTGAAAGCTCTAACAAGAGATACATGAAAAACTGAGAGCTAACAGCAATAACAGCAACTAGACAGGAATACTCAACAAGTATAAGTGAAGCACAAGAGTATTCTAATGAAAAAGTGGAGCGTGTCTCTCTCCCAAACATGAATACTAGGATCCAACAAGTATAGCACAGCAAACAAAACAAAACAAACTGAAAACAAAAACACACTGACGCTCCAAGGAAGAGTACACTAGCATGAAGCAATAAAAATATAGCACCATTAGAGATGACCTGATAATTTGTAGATGAAGAAGGGGATGCCTTGGGCATCCCCAAGCTTAGATGCTTGAGTCTTCTTGAAATATGCTGGGGAGGTAAGCCTCCCCAAGCTTAAGCTCTTCACTCTTCTTGATCATGTAATATCATTCTCCTCTATCAACACTTGAAAACTTCCTTCACACCAAAACTTAACAGCTTTTCTCATTAGCAGGTTAGTGCACTAAAAGATAATACTTCAAAGTTCTAGCAAAGACAAAACTCACAAGCCAACTATTTTAAACATTAGCCACTGTTACTAGGCTCAAGTGGGCACTTTTACACGAAAAGAAACCACTTAAAAACTTGTAAAAGAGAGAATGCAAAATAAAAGACAGAATCTGTCAAACCAGAACAGTCTGTAATGACGAATTTTTTCGAGGCACTTACGATGCTCAGATGAAAAACTTTTGAAATAATGAAAGTTGCGTAACATCATCAGGAACATGCACAACCTGCTGCAATCATCTGTTTCCTGTTACTTGCTGTTTTTCCTGCTGTTTTCCACACCATACGTTTAACTCTTTGTTTCTGCAAGACCGGAGAGATTGACAACCTCTCTGTTTCGTGTTGGGCAAAGTTCTGGTTTGTGTCTGTGCAGATTCCACGTTGGTGCAACCTCCCTAGCGCCAGGGGGAGTCAACATCAACAACCTTACGATAGATCGTCAAGTCCTACTGGATTGATAACCTTGGGTAGATTATTCAAGGGAAAACTTCTGCTGTCTACATCACAACCTTCCTCTTGGGGTTCACCAACACGTAGCCATCAAGGACAACCTCCCGCAAGAAGGGCTATACAGCTTAGTGCTCGTGGAATATTTATACTAAAATTTTGTATCTTTTCATAACTTATGTTTT
The DNA here is from genome assembly GCA_947311845.1 of Poa pratensis. Taxonomy (NCBI): domain Eukaryota; kingdom Viridiplantae; phylum Streptophyta; class Magnoliopsida; order Poales; family Poaceae; genus Poa; species Poa pratensis. Next base: position 7,396,474 of record CAMZMU010000053.1, on the reverse strand, counting down.
CATCAAACAATAATGTACTCCCTCCGTTCCACAATATAAGATGTTTTAGCCATCTTCCACATTCACATGTGTACACATGTATGTAAACACTTTTTAGTGTACATGTCCACTCATTTTAGTGTGAATATAGACAACATGTGACACACCTAAAACATCTTATATTATGGAACGGAGGGAGTATTACCTAATACATCTTTCTCTTGCTTAATGTAGCAAAGTAAGAGCATAACATTACTAATAAATATTAATGATTTTATTTATTATACGGTTCTAACTTCGATCACAAAAAAGTACATGTACGATGTATTATGAGTAAGCCTTATGTTGTAACAAAGCTTATTTTAGTTTTTTCCTTTCTTGAAGACATGGCCTCTATAGTTAAGCCAAATTTCATTAAATCTAAGAGAAATAAAAAAACAAAATTCACGTATTAATTTGTGATACTTGCATGAATTATAGTGTACCCCTTAAATGTCATGTAAGAGATCTTGAAAGTTTATGGTCGAAATATCTTGAAGGGAGGATTCTAGTACTCCAAACGCTACATTATGTAAGTTTGGAGAGTATCTTATTTGTAGCCGAACCGTCGGCCGTATAAACTCTGGCGGTCTATCTCTCATATATTTAACTAGAACATACCCCGCGCGTTGCAGCGGGATCCTTTAAGAAATTATATTGCGTACATAAAATGATAGAAATAGTATAATACATACAATTTTCTAAAGGAAAACGAAAAATTCAATTTGTCATAGTCACATATACTAAATCTATTCGACGCGAAAATATGTGTGTATTAAAAAATATTAGCGCGGAAAATTAAATGATTAAAAAGACGGATGATGTGTAATTGACATGTAGATAGTAATAAATATTAGTGGAGATGATATGGATAAATGATTGGTTAGGAGAGTGGATGATGTGAATAGCTTGCATGTAGAGATAGAAAAATCATAAATGAACTTAGTGGGGTTTTGCTTTATAAGAGGTATAGATTCCTAGTGCTGCACTTAATATGATATTAAAACTACGCTCATACTCGAACAAACTTTCGTACTTGTCGATGTGTTAAACCATGTGTATGGCAATTTATCTTCAATTATCGTGGATAAGGTTGTGTAATTCTTTTTGTCTTGTTAGCTAGTACTCCCTTTGTCCCAAAATAAGTGTCTCAGATTTGTCAAAAAGTTGATGTGTTTCATATATCCACTTTTGAACAAATTTAAGACACACTTATTTTGGGACGGGGGAGTAGTACTTATCTCTACTATATAATACGGTTTGAGATGGTGATGGTACGTCATTTTGTTTTCCGATTTTACCCTTTGAAAGTTAGAAGTATTACGTTATTTGCCACCGCCAAGTAAAACTAACCGTTTCGTTTCTTTTAAGGCACCACCGCCTCTGCTTCTTCTCCACCCGCGACTGCTGCCCGTCAGGGCCACCTCGATTCAGGCGATGCGCCGGCAGGAAGCGCCTCCGCCGCCGCAGCCGAGGCCCTCCCCTCGACCTCGACTCCCTGAATCGGTTCCCCTGCAGCGCTATGGGGAGAGGCGGAAGCTTGGAGGGCACCGCCGCCCCAATCCCTGCGGCTACCATCCGGTCTAGAAAAGAAACGCCCAAGCATACCTCTCGCTCATCTCTCTCTTCTCACGCTCGCTCGCTCCCAGAACGCCCGGACGATAGCGTTCACCACACTAGACCTCATTCCGCCTCGCCCTATCCTTAATCTAGATTTAAAGAACCAAAAGATTTGACAAGGTGGACTCCTCCTCAAAATCCTCATGTCCTCGAGCCGGCCGATCCAAAGGTCGGCGGCGGCCTTACCTGCGGCGCGTCATTACTCACTAAGCGACGATTGGCTAGACATTGATTCATCCAGCAGACGTCTACTATGTATCAGCTAATACTCATGCATGCCCGACAGCATCCTGTCCTGTGTTTGCAGACAAACGCAAAGCTGCAAAGGTATGGCTCTAGGTCTAAACTGCTGGCTTCCCACAGTCCAGATGTATTTTCCCACCTCCAAGAGCTCGGCATCTGCCTCGCATCATGGAGGAATTAGACCTTGCCTACCTGCTCATTTGCAGCCCCAAGCGGGAGACATTGGAGCTCATCTCCAAGACTCAAACTACTCCTACCCGACGGCTTCCTCGTGGCCCTCATGGCCTTAGCCCAAATACAGTGGTTTCAGTCGATCAAGGTGTTAGCTCAGAAGCTGCCTTCCCAGTCGTTGTGGATGTGAGAACTTTGCTAAATTTCTTGAGATGATCTCCTGATGCTCTGGGGTTAAATATATTTTTAGGATTTATATAGTTGTATGCTCAAGGGTTAAATAATTGCAATAGGCAACATTTGTTCCCCTGCTATAATCTTCAGCTAGCAATATGTAGTCAATCACGCCAAATGTGAAATTATCATGTGTTATTCAAAGAAGGCAGTCAATTATCTGTTTTGCTAATTAGTTTATTCAACTAATAATTGGATAACTTAATTAATGGTTCTAGAGAATAAGATAACTTGAACTAAGTCTGACATAAACATACCATGTTCAAGTAATCTAAGATATTTGATTGATACAAATTAAATTATTTCTTGGATTGTCAACACATATATATATTATAAACCCGTTGCAACGCACGGGCACGGTGTTCCCGGCCTACCGGGGATGCGGAGAAGCACCTGCGGCTCACGCTTCACCAGCGCGCCCGCGCACCCCCACAGAGCCGCCAGGACCAGATCGCCCACGACCAGCCACGGCCAGATGCGGACGACAGCCGGTGGATACGGAGCCACGGGCGGGCGCGGGGGCAAGTGCCCGAGCTGCCGCGCACGGCCGGTCGCTGTTCTTTCCAACGAGAGTCCAGCGCCTTACTGGTCTGTAAGGCCGCGCGAATCGACTCCGTTTTCTCGAACTCCGGCTTCTCTCCAAGCACGCGTGCGCTGCCGCCTCTTCCGTGCTTGGAATTTGGAAACGAGGGGTCAAGGGACAAGGGGCCGCTGTGATTCGACCTGCTCGCTCCACCGTCCAGCAGCCATGGCGTGGAGGAGATGTGGTGATGTGCTGATGTGCTCGGTTCTTGAGAGAGCTGGCAGAATAGAGATAGTGAATCAGAATTGATTTGGGATGATGCATGCAGAGATTTGAGAGAGATTGTGTGACAAGATTAAGAGAAGTTGGTTCTTTACGACTGTTTGTTTGAGAGGGAGAGAGCCGAGGCTACTTTGCATGTGTGCTGCTGCTTTGTTGGAGAGCAGACACCTGACTACCTGAGACTGAGAGTGGAGAGATTCCAGCGTTGCTTCCTGCTTACATGCTGCTGCTTGAGGGCATAGCGAGCTGTGAGATTTATTTATTTTGGTTGTGCTTGATGCACCTGCATGAGAGAGGACACAGGGTTGAGAGATTTATTTTTATTGGATGTGTTTGCTGCATGTGTTGCTGCGTGTTTGATAGTTGCAAATACTGGCAGATAATACATATTTTTTCTGATGATTTTTCAGGTCCATGAGTCATCGACCTATCTACAGTTCATTGTCGTCGTCGTCACTTGTTTGGACGGGCAATATTAGTAAAATTTGTGCAAGCAATGTCTCCAGATTTTTTTTTAAACGTAATACTTTCTACAAAGTGTAGTAACCACGACAGCATTGTTGAAGCATTACTTTGGACTTCTTAAGTCAATAATATTTTTACGTGTCGTAATTTTAGGATAAATATTTCATAAGTCTATATATATAATTTTCTAGATATCCCGTAGCAACGCACGGGCATTCAACTAGTTTATCTATCTTTTGGTTGGGTACAGACTAACGTGCCTGTACTATTGTGTTCCAACAAATGTTCCTTTAGTATCGTATAGGAAAAAGTCCATTTTAAACCCTGAACTCATAGAGGGTTGGCGAAATGAACCCTAAACTCCAAATCCCGGTCGTTTGAACCCTGAATTTACGAATCCCGGTCTATATCAAACCCTAGGACATATTTGGCACACCGGGAAAAGAACATCCCGGCCGGGATGACATGGTACTCTCAATGACAGTGGGACCCACGCGTCATATCCATCTTCTTCCCCAAATTCTTTTCCAATCCTCACTCGATCAACGGACGCCAGCCTCCGCGCTCTTTCTCCGGGGAGGAGCGCTCCGCGGTGTCGTCTCTGCTCCTCTCCTCGGGCGGCCCTGCTCCGGTGCGCCTGCTCGCCACGGCCTTGAGCTCGTCTCCCTGCTCGCCCCTGCTCCGGCGTGCGTGCTCACCACGGACAGTCCCGAGCTCGCCATGGCCCTAGTCCAGACTGGCCGCTGCGCGGCGCCGTGCTCTCCTCCCTCTGCTAGTCCCCACCGGTAGGCGCAACTCCTAGCGCAAGGGATGAGCGGGACGCTGCTCGAGTCAAGCGGGCGCCGCCAGAAGGTCTCTGGCAGGCAGTGCAGTGGGTGGACGGCCCGCGACGACGCATAGGGACGGAGATGGCCGCACGGAAGCAACGCGCACGGGAGCCTCGCCGCCGCACTAATGCTGACCGCCGCCGTAAATCTGCTCGCCGCCGCCGCACGCCTACTCGTCGCCGCCCTCCTACGTGGTCGCCGCCACCGCCCACGGACCGAGCTCGCCGCTGCACACACCCTGCAGGTCGTTGCCGTTGGACCTGGCCTGCGCGCCGCTCCCCTCGCAGGCCCGTCACCGCGGATTCCCCACACATGAACTCCTCCGGCAAGATCGTGTTCCACACCACGGGGCTAGAGCGCAGCTGCAGCTCCCCGTGCAGACTCCACGCCAAGGAGCTGCGGGACGCCATGCGATTGGGGAGTTGCAGGCTCCCGTGCTGGTAGCTAGCTCCTCGGTGCAGCCTCCCCGTGCTGGTAGCTAGCTCCAACGATTGGGGAGTTGATTGTATTTTTTTAATTTTTGTTAGGGACCTAGTCATAAAATTCAGGGACCTGTTAATTATATACATATGTTTCGTAAAACGCAGGGTTTGATATAGACCGGGATTCGTAAATTCAGGGTTCAAACGACCGGATTTGGAGTTTAGGGTTCATTTCGCCAACCCTCTATGAGTTCAGGGTTTAAAATGGACTTTTTCCTATCGTATATGTCCCTTTTACGTACCGCGTGCGGCGTGTCCAGATTATGGCACGCGAGCACGTACGTAACCGTGGTGATCCAGTTTCCGACGAACGCGGCCGGAGCAGCCAGCCGCCGCACCGCATGATCCGCATATTCCTTTCCGGCTAAGGAAAATGGCCAAGCTAGATTCCTTCCGTCGAGGGGCCCTGCCTGCGGCGATACTGGCCGGTCTCCTGCCGACGACCGTAGGCGGTGGCTAGCTTGACGGCCGTGACCTCCTGCTTAGCACGACGACCGATGAATGAAATTCTCGGATTTGCAATGTCTCGTCAATTCGAATACCACTCCCTCCATCCACTACTATAAAATCTTTTGGCTTTCACGAAAACGGTGTGAGTAGATTCACTCCTTTTGATCACTATCTAGCTAAAACATCTTATAAGACTTTTTATCCGGTTTTAAGATATTTTTGCCAACTCGGTCTCATCTCTTCGGGACGCTGTGGTGTGGCACACTTTCCTAGCAGAACATGCGCTTTCGGTTTTCTATTGACAATGCTTTCAGTTCAATATATTGTGGTGTACTTTCGCATCAAATTATATTTATTAAGCAGTTCTGATCTCAATGCAAACGTGAAAAAAATATTAGAATAGGCCAAAAAAAACTAGTACGGAGTATAAATTTGCTTACATTAGGTAATGTAGCGGAATTTTTACAAAGCATGGGTAATTCTTGTAACAAATTTTGCCCTAGGGTGTAAAAGCTGGAATGCGCTCTATGAAATATAGTGCAAAGAGATCATTAGGAAAAACTCATTCGAATTCATATCTTCCTCCGAATCAAACAATCAACACAGAAAACATTCCTAAGTATTCCAACCAACCAAAATTTGTTTGAAAAATATAATGACACATGATCATCAATGTTACGCTGACCGAGAGCTATATCTCTGTGACATTTACTCCTTGGATTTCTAGATTCTTGCTCAAGCTTTGCCAATTCCAGCCAGATGCGTGCGTCCTTCGGAAGAATCACTTTTTATGTGCACGCAATACATTTTCATTCAACTCGAGAAAGCAGTACACGATTTAGCACTAGAGTAGCGGTTCCAATCGTTGCGATTCCTTCTACACGTCGGATCTGTCCAATCGCAATTTTGTAAATGCAACGGATTTCGTTTCCTAAGGTACCGAAATTATAAGCGCGGATATCTATTTTTTTAAACCTTTTTAATTATTTTTTGGTGGTAAAAACATCATATGGCGGACAAGGCCGAGATCTCCCGTACGTGTCCACGCTTAGTCCAACGTACGGCCTTGATCGGTCAGGGTGACGTGGCCGTTGATCCAGTGTCCATATCCGACCCGACCAACATTCGTAGGGAGACGGACAGATCGTGCTCAGTCAGGATTACAATTCGACTCAGCTTAAACAAAGCGATTAGAATTCCAATCAGGATTAATTAAGAAACAAATCAGGAGTCTCGAACCCATCCAGACTCCTCCCCAACCCCAAACCGACCGAACCCCCCTCTCCCCACCTATAAATCCGACCCGCACCCAGCCCGAACCACACCCATCGAATCGAACAGAAAAAACTCGAATCGCCTCTCGAGAGCGACGCCCGTCTGATCTCCTGCACGTCGCCGTTCCCCACCGCCACCATGGCGCGCGCCATCCCGGCCGCCGCCAAGTCCCTGCTCCTCCTTGTCCTCCTCGCGTTCTCCGGCCTCGCCTCGGCCGTGGACATGTCGATCATCGCCTACAACGAGGCGCACGGCGCGCGGGGGCTGGAGCGCACGGAGGCGGAGGTCCGGGCCATCTACGACCTCTGGCTCGCCGAGCACGCCGGCGGCTCCAACCCCAATTCCAACGCGCTCGTCGACCGCTTCCGGGTCTTCTGGGACAACCTCCGCTTCGTCGACGCCCACAACGCGCGTCACGCGGCGGGCGAGGAGGGGTTCCGGCTGGGGATGAACCGGTTCGCGGATCTCACCAACGACGAGTTCCGTGCCACCTACCTCGGGGTCAAGGGCGCCGCCGAGAGGAATAGGGCCGGGCGCGTGGTTGGGGAGAGGTACCGCCACGATGGGGCCGAGGCGCTGCCGGAGGCCGTGGATTGGAGGGAGAAGGGCGCCGTCGCACCCGTCAAGAACCAGGGCCAATGCGGTGAGAAAATCTCTCCTCCCTCTCTCGATCGATTTTGGTTGGGTGCTTAGATTATTAAATGTCATCGATCCCCTGTTCTGTTAACGGTAATCTCGGATCTAGTCTCCGCCGCACGCGTCAGTTTCGCCCTAGTTCTAGCGGATCCCGAATCGGTGATGGTAGTGGCGCAACCGGCGTGCTGAAAAAATTGATCTTTGGGGTTTGGTTGGTTGCATAAAATTTCACGTCGGGCTAGGTTTAATTTCTTACGGAGGTGCAGGTTTTGTTCATACCTTCCTTACGAACGAAGCAATGGCTGCCAGTGGCACCGCTTTGACCTGAGGAGGAATTAATGGCAGGGGATTCGTTGGAGCTGCCTTGCACTGTGCGGTTTCCTTAATTCCGGAGTCGAAGCTTTAGCTCCAAAATTATTTCCCTGTTTTTTGTCCCCTTTTTTGGGGTAGATTTTGTCTGTTCCTTGCAGTTCCAATCTGTTGTATTTGGTGCATCTGTCAGTCAAGTACTCCTGAAAAGTTGTTGATCATCGTGAATTAAACCATCAACTGACTACTTGAGGCATTAGCCGGATCTGCAATGTTTAATCTCTCAACTATTTTAGCTTTTCAGTACCACTAGCATATAACGTATTACACAAATTATTCTGTATGGGAAGAAAACAGAACAAGCAGACTCATGGTATGGCATGAAATTCATATAGATAAATCGCTTTAATAGTTTGGTGCACCCTTTTCCTCTTACCTTTGGCACTTGTGATCCTAGGAACATACAAGTTAGTCTGATTGTAATTCTGGCACTCTCTGAGGGCATAAGTTGTTTTGATGCTGACTGATAGATTGTTTTTATGGACGCGTGCAGGAAGTTGCTGGGCTTTTTCTGCAATCAGCACAGTAGAAAGCATCAACAAGCTTGTCACTGGTGAGCTGGTTACATTATCCGAGCAGGAGCTTGTTGAGTGTGACACCAATGGGCAGAGCAGTGGCTGCAATGGTGGGCTTATGGACGACGCCTTTGAGTTCATCATAAAGAATGGTGGCATTGATACTGAAGATGACTACCCTTACAAAGCCTTGGACGGCAGATGTGATGTCAACAGGGTACGTTTCATCTGTTCTTGAAAGAGTCTCTGTATCCAGATGATCCTCATTGCTTATGTTCTATCTGTTATGTTCTATCTGATATTTGCAGAAAAATGCGAAGGTGGTGAGCATTGATGGCTTTGAAGATGTCCCTGAAAATGACGAGAAATCGCTGCAGAAGGCGGTGGCTCACCAGCCCGTGAGTGTTGCCATTGAAGCTGGTGGCCGGGAGTTTCAGCTCTATCATTCGGTAAGTGAACTTGTCGCAGCAAGCAGCTCTTACTTTTTGTCCAACGTTTAGCTCATTCTGGTGATAACCGAGTTTTTTATCCAAAATTACAGGGTGTCTTCAGTGGAAGGTGCGGCACACAACTCGACCATGGTGTGGTTGCTGTTGGCTATGGCACTGAGAATGGCAAGGACTACTGGATCGTCCGTAACTCATGGGGACCAAACTGGGGAGAGGCTGGGTACCTCCGCATGGAGCGCAACATCAACGTAACCACTGGGAAGTGCGGGATTGCCATGATGTCGTCTTACCCCACCAAGAAGGGCGCTAACCCGCCCAAGCCATCCCCAACACCTCCCTCACCACCGACACCGCCTCCCCCAGTTGCCCCTGACCATGTCTGTGACGAGAACCAGTCGTGCCCTGCAGGCAGCACCTGCTGCTGCGCGTTCGCCTTCAGGAACCAATGCCTGTTATGGGGCTGCTGCCCAGCCGAAGGCGCCACATGCTGCAAGGATCATGCCAGCTGCTGCCCACCAGACTACCCCGTCTGCAACATTAGGGCTGGAACTTGCTCAGCGGTAATGACTTCTTCTTTACTTTTTTTTATTTATTCTTCCTGCAGCATCAAGTGTTCAGTTCATGCAAGGTAGACAGTTTTGAGAAGTCACGTCATATGCATGACCAAACTGACCGATTAGTATTTGTAGTCATGCTTTTCTTGGAATACACAGTAGTACTGCAGTAGATAGTACGTTTTACTTGTGCATCTGAGATGAGTAAAAATACCATAAACACATTGACTGACCTGTTTTGTTTGGATTGAGCAGAGCAAGAACAGCCCACTGACCGTGAAGGCCTTGAAGCGCACCCTTGCTAAGCGGATCATCGCATGAAGTCGTCGAGACGACAGTGAATAGAAGAAGTATGTGGCTGCCTGGAGCTTTTCAACCTCGGTGCACCCAGATCTTTATGCAAAATTTGAACCAGACATTGCTTTTGTAGGATTGTTGCTTACATTTCTAGTAGTACTGCTCGAGTTATCTTAGATGTCATTGTACATATCTCGCTCCCATTTGTACTCTTATGTTATCAAGAAACAATTCTTCAAGCTAATTGTTGATTGATTATCTTCGCGTTATGGATCCTGAATCGTTTGTGGTACATACTGTTGGTTGAGTCTGTGGATGCAGTGGCGCGATTTGGTCCAGTTAGTTATCGTCTGAGAGATCATGTTCTCTGTGTTCTTTTGAGCTGTTCGTCAGTTATAATGATAGGCAATACTCAAGTATCAGAAACGTTCTGATTTGCCTCAAGTATCCTGTTTGAATGTCCTGGAGTCTAATTTTCCCATGATCCCTGTCATAGTATAGCTGTTGGCATCGTTGTTGCTTAGCTGAAGAATTCAGTAAAGTTGAACTGAAACACGAAGCTACTGTTGTTGTCTCGGAATATAATCCTTCCCAAAGCGAAAGAAACGTGTTCAATTCTGACCTCGACAACGAATCGCCAGTTTATCTATACTAGTGAACCTGCACGTGCAACGCACGTCTCATTATTTATTATTATATAAACATGTCTTTGAATCTATATTTGTTTCATTTACTTATTTTACCAACGCACCCAACTTAAAGCTGTGGAAAATGGGGTTCTAAAGAACAACGCGGCACTCCTAACATGAACAGAAAAGTTGCTACCAGTAAATGTAGATGATGTCATGAACAACAACCCAAAACTAATAGGAAAATTGTCATAGTAAATTTGAAATTACGACAAATAGGCCAGGCAACCCAATTATTTTCCAACCGTCATGGTTTTCCTCTCACAACCATTTTACACTAAACCATGCCAGTTCATGAATTAGATATTAAGCCAGAACAATTTGCGAAGTTGCTCCCAGAAACATAATTTTTAACACTCAGTTGGCTAAAACCTAAAAGCAAGGTTGTACTACCTGTTTTACAAAATGTAAGACGTTTTGGTAGGCTAATACATAGGTAATAAAATAGTACCATCGGTTCATATTTGTTGAGGAAATCCCACAGCTTGGTCTCTCAGAAGAGAAGCCGGGGCCGGTCCTTGCTCATGATGTGTTCCTGCCACATCTCCGTGATCCCGGGAGTATCAAAACCCATAGGATTCACAAGCTTGTACAACGCATGCTCAGTTTCTCATCCAGCTTCCTGCACGAGAGAAACAAAGAGCCATCAATCATCCGAGCTTGCTGACATTGAATTTCAAGGAATTAAAGTTTGCCAAATACCTTGCTACGTAGCTAGGTTTAATCTGACGCATCTTAAGTCTTACCTGAATTCAACAACCTCTTCGGATTCAGTAAAATCACCATCAACGTATTCTGTAAAATCATCTCCATGCCATCAGCTAGATCGAATCTGGTCCCTAATTCCTCTCTATCCTTCAATCCCCCCTGCTTCCATGTTCTGACCACGCTGCAGTCCAGCAGGTCAATCTCTCCCACGATGATATTTTGGTAGAGGAGTTGTGTACCGAAGGCATTTGATGTTGATTCGATGGCCACAGCCGTCCATGTGATGCCGCGAGACAATGAAGTACGGCGGACTGTCCGTCTATTAGCAGCCACGTACGAGCATGTGGATCTCTGTTTCGTCCGTGGCCACTCACACACGAGCACGCTCGCCTTCTGTCCGCCTTTCTCCTCCACGTGCCTCTATGCGCTGCCCACCAACTGTGGTGGCTGGTCGTCTTGCCGGCCGCTGAAGGCGTGTGCGCCTCGATGGAGTGGGGAGCAGGGATGCGCTGGTATTCCCGCACGCGACTGAGCAGGTGAGGTCGGGGAGGGCGCTGGGACGTCGGCGGCCGGCGGGAGACAGGCGCAGCGGTGGCGTGCTTGCGTTGGGGACAGCGGCGGGGGACAGACCCAGCGGCGGCGTGAGCGCATTCAGAGGAGACGGGATTAGTATTACCGTTGGTCGTTCCGTGCGATTGATTGTGTTTGTTTTTAGGGCGTGGCAATCATTGTAATTATTAGGCAAACGAAAAAGTGTGTTGAGTTGTCAAACATTGGAGCGATCTGAACCGTTGGTCAAATATTGAAGTGCTCAGATTTAATGTATTAACACAAGTTTGCTCTTTTAATAGTACTAGTTGGCATGTACGTGCAACGCACGTTACACAATTAAAAGGGGCAATTTAGAAGTACGAAATATTTAACTTGTAATGCACGTGTCGACTAATACATATACAAAAATTAGTCTGGTTGTAAAAAAATTGATGTGCAGACATAATTTTCAAAATGTGGTCATCTACTTTTACTCTTGCAGCACAAAAGTTAAATAGCACAAAGGAAAACCTGCTCGATGTAGTGCATGGTAAATTAGTACCCTGGAACACAAAAGATGGCTTAATTATATTGCAGTAACATGAAAAGGTGATCCCTTCTTATACAGCAAGATGAAACTGGACAACTTGAGAAAACTGAGAAATATTTCCTAGCACTCCTACACCAGAAAAAACATACATGACATAAAGAATACACATGCAAAGTGGTGAGATTACATATATGCAACAATTATGTTTCTAGCACGTCATCCTACTTTTGAACAATTAATCTTGTGAACCTAATAATGTAACCTGGCCCTGCACTGATATGTTTACTGAAATCAAGATAGCAGCGTCTCCGCTCATGTCTCTTCAGCTTTTACATTTACTCTGACCACGAGCTTGGGGAGAAGGCTCGTGAGCTCCGTCAGGAATCATGAGATTGGGGATATCAGCGCCTCCGCTCATGTCTCTGCAGCTTTTACATTTACTCTGACCACAAGCTTGGGGAGAAGGCTCTTGAGCTCCGTCAGGAATCATGAGCTTGGGGAGAAGGCTCTTGAGGTCGCCCAACAAAACCAGGAACCCTCGCCGTCTGGCCATCCATCACCATCAGGCAGAGCAAGACGGTGAGAGCGTGCGGGCAAATATCATCCGGGTCGTGGCGCCTTCCCATCTGCACTACCGCCGCCCTTCCAGAGTTGATGAGATTACATGAACAAAAAAGAATGTCTTCATGATCTTAGGCCATAAGCATGTTTCGAGCATAAATGGCAAGCTGAAGTGGCAGAAAAAATATACTCTCGATTGGTAGTAGTTTTAATTCAGCCATATTTTAGGGAGTTTCTTGTACAGTATAGAGCATACAATTATTTATCAGTTCAATGACATCATTACTCGAGTGATTTTAATAGCTAAGAACGTGCTCGATTTACACTTTCCAAATTTACGAAATATGATGCTTACATTGCGCCCCAAGAACAAAATAATGTAGAAAACTGGCCAGTAGAAATAAATAAGTGGTATTTGCATCTATTTATAAAGTCAGTTGTCTAAGGATGCATCTACATCCCCCCAAGAAAACTGTACCAGAATATGGTCTTTGCCTATTTCTTTTGAGCCCTATAGATTCTAGCAGATCCAATGTAAGCATCCTTGTTTAAGAAATCAGCTGATCATTCTATTTCACCTAGGCTCCAGTCTATCATCTCATAGAGTCTGAAGCTTCAGCGCGAAGAATTGCTACCTTCCACACACTTCGCAGAAGGGAAATCTTTTATTTGTTGTTGTGCTCTTTCTCTCTCTGATCCTTGCACCGTAATGTCACCACTTAGCTCGAATCCATCCTGGAATCATGCATGCGAGCAATTGGACTACTAATTCCCCAGTTCGCGAAAGTAATTCAGTTCATCTGCAACAAATATGGCTCTAGCTGCTTTCATCTTGTACGATCAAATTTTCTATATATGCTACAAATAACATTGTTCATATCAGATAATTACTACATGCACGTATCCTGATTTCCTGGCCGGCCAGTTAAAGTGGGCTGAAACGGATCGTGTGCCCGACGACGTCGCGGAGTGGCATGAGGAACTACGTGGTGAGCAACCAAACATCGATCAGGTTCATGTCTTTGAACGTGTAGCACACGATGCCTCGACAGACATGGAGTCGAGAACGCCGATGGTATTGCTTGGTGCGGCCAAAGGAGAACGCTGGTCGCATTGCTTCGTGCGGCCTAAGGCTTCGTCTCGCGGCGGCCGGCCGCCGGCACGTTATTTTGGTCTGTTATCCTCCATGTAGGAACTTCGATCACACGCGTTCGTGTGTGGTTGATGGCCGAGTGGTCGTACCGTCAATCATCTTGGACAGAGCTGATAGCCGAATTTGGAGAACAAATCTGGAGCAATGATAGCACAAATTCATAGCGATAATTCCCAGCTCAGGCGCGCGGGCGATGGTGCACACGCGCGCGCCGGCGAATCATCGCAGACCAGTCGTCGCGCCGGCGGTCATGCACACGTGCCGACGGAACGGCTGCGTCCTTGGCTGAGGGAGTAGGCTACAACGAATAATCAAGACTGCCCTATGCCCCTATGGGTATATTGTCGATTGGTTGCAAGCGATCTGAATAGAAGACGGAGAGAGAGTCCCGGTACGGCACGGATTAGATTAGGCTGCGCGCACCCGTTGGGCACTGCTTAGATCTATGGAATCATCCTAGCCGCTAAATAATCTCAACTTTCGGTAGATAAATCTTCACCGTAACGAAAGGGTACAGTGGTAATTTGGTCGTATTATGTGTTTTGGTGGGAGGGCAAAACGGTCCAAAATGGACATTGTTGAGTTGTCAAATATTGGAGCAATCTGGAGCGTAGATCAGATATTTGAACGGCACAGATTTAAAGTATCCCAACATGTTTGCTCTTTTAATAGTAGTATAGATTATAGCAAACATGGTCGGATACATTAAACCTCACGCGTCCGATTTTTGATCAACGAATCAGATTGTACGGTTGGTGTTGAGCAACTCAACACATCATATTTTTACTGTTTTGCCCTCCCACCAAACTAAACTACCATTGTATCGTTTCATTTTTTAATTCAGTCTCCTCGACCGAATCCTCCTTCGTCCCAGCCCCTCCCGCGATTTCCCGCAGACGTAACGAGCCTCGCCATGTCGATCAGCACCATGGAGCTGTACCCGAAGGAGTATTTCAGCATCGTGAGCATGTGCGCGTGCGGAACGCCTGCTGAGGTCGCTCCCCGCGGGTGCCACCGTCGTCGCAGGGTTCTCCCGACAGCCGCTCTCACCGTCGTCCCAGCTCGCGGCGCAACGCGAGTTCGGCAACAGGTTCGCGCTATGCCTCCCCGTCTTCGCGACCTTCGGCGACACGCCGGTGTACCTGCCGATTCCGGACCCGCGGGCGTCATCGACTTCACGACCTCCGGCGTCGCGCACACCCCGCTCCTCACCAACCGGGCGAACGCCGGCGGATACTACCCACGCGTGAAAGGCCTCTCCGTGTCGTAGCACGAGACACGCGGCGGCGCAGCTCCCTGCCGTCGCGCTCGACCTCGACGCCCACACCGGCCACGGCGGGGTCGTGCTCACCATGCGTCCCGACGTGTTCCGCGCCTTCGCCAAGGCCTTCCACGACGCCATCACGAGGGGAAAGATCCCGATGAGGCGATGACCACCGTGCAGCAGGTGCCGGCGCCGAAGCCGTTCAAGCTGTGCTACAGAGGCGGGTTCCCGAGGCTGAAGCGCCGGTCGAGCTAGGACGTGCCGCATAACGTCTTGGAGCTGGGCGAGGGCGCCACGTGGAACTGGACGCTGTTCAACAACAACTACACTTGGTGGAGGTGGATGGGGCGTTTTGCGTGGGGATCGTGTCGATGGGCGGTATGGCGCCAGTGAGCGGCGAGCCGGCGATGGTGATCGGCGGGAAGCAGCTGGAGAACAACCTGCTTGTGTTCGACCTGGAGAAGCAGCGGCTCGGCTTCAGCAGACTGCTCGAAGCCGAACGAATCCCGACGGCCGCGCCCCGCCTCGCTATCTTCCTTCCTCGCCCCGCACATGCCACCTCAAAGCTCCCACGAACTGCCTTCCTCGGCGGCCAAGTGCTCCACTCTGCTTGCAGCGCCGGCGTAGCGTCCGTCCCTCCGATTGCTCGGACATAATACGCACAGAGCCAATCTCTCTCCGTGTTGGAGCCCCACATTTAATTATCCCCAATCGTTGTGTATCTGTGTTATTACAGATTATTTGTGCGTTTTCAGAACTGAGCTATATATCTACACAAACAAATATGAACCAATCCAATTGATCGTCAGATCGAAACAAGTGCTCAGCTTCAAGCTAGGTAATAGCATGTTAATCAAGCTACTCGAGAAAATATTAGTTGAGCTCAAATTTCTTGATGGTTTTATTTTATATCTTCCGTGTTAAAACTTAAAACGAAGACCGATATCTAGAAGCTACTTTTATTTTATATGCATGCAGACATGCAAGGATAGCGGATATTGACATCTAGGTTCAGTTTCCACCTTTGGAACACATGTCCATGACATGGTCACTTTAAGACCTTTGATTATCTGATATATATGAGTGCATTTATACTGGTAAGCAATTAGAATATTGCATATCTTATTTGTTTGGAGAATGATAATATCGGCCCTTTTGATTAGTTCAACTAAGTTATATTATCTAGATATGTTCATATTCCTTTTCTTTTTTGTTTTTACTTGGAAATTTAGACCTGTCAAATGATCTTGGTCAAGGAAACTCTGAGAGAACAATAGAGAGATGTTTTAAAACTCTGAAATGGTTGTTCGTGTAATATGTCAGAAATTAGGAACTTCTTTTGTTGATTTATCTAAACAAGAGATTCAGTATAGTAACCCTTAGTTGGGTAACTATATCAGAAATAGCTCATTTGTAATCTAGATGTGCAGTTTCAGCGAACGAAAGCAACTTGGAAAGACTTATTATTTTCCTTGGCTGTTTTAAACTTGTTTGTGTCTAATCATCGATTTATACAAATCCTCTCCACTGATAAGTTCTGATTATTTTCAAAACTGTTGACTTATTAATGAAAACACATATCTATAAATTGATTATTTTCTACTACTTCAACTCGGTCGTACGTGCGTTGCACGTGCAAATTTACTAGTTTTCAATAAGCACCGAACTTGCAAAGAACGTCCCGAGCCGGTTGTACTAGAGATTAAGTTCTCTGAGTTCATTGACAACAAAATTTCCTTTCCTAGAGTGCATGTGCTGGCGATTGTCTGATTTCATCTACTAATTTCATAAACTAGGCCTTTTCCCTAAATATTTTAGGAAGCGAAGAGGACAGAAAAAAGTTCGGTATAGCTGCCGGCATTGTTATTTAACAGATAAATGGAACTGAATAATTCAGTAAATAGTACTGTATAACCTAACAATGCAGCACAAGCTACTATTATCGTCTCGCAGTATCATACTTCCAAAGCAGGAGAGCATATTTAGATACAGAATAACCTAACAATGCAGCACAAGCTACTGTTATCGTCTCACAGTATCATACTTCCAAAGCAGGAGAGCATATTAAGATGCTAGCACGCCAATAAGCAGGCGCGAGATTAGATGCAGCCGAGCTTATTAAGATGTCTACTGCGCGAACGAAGTATTTTGTGGCTTATTACAAGTAGGTCCATGTCAACTGAAACTGTTTTTTTCTTCTTCTTGGGAGTAGCAAACTTGGGTCTTGAACATGTACTAGGTCCAGGCTCTCTACTCCCATGGACCATGGTACCCTCTTAGTCTTCCAGCAAAACATCATCCGGATGCATCCACAAGATCGACTTCACGTTTGGATCATCAGTGCCCTGAAGAAACCGATACACACAAGCAACGGTTTACAACCAATCAAGAACCATCAGCGTGTTAATTAGTACCGTGAACAGAAGTCTCAGCTCTCTTTCTTCTTGGCTTCCACCTGTAAAAGATAGTGCATTCCACACATGTAAGTTAGCTACAAAGCAACAAACATGTTTAAGAGGATCGATTGAAACAGATCACTCTAACGTACATCATCGTCGGAGTCGGTCCACTCTGAGTAACGTCCGAATGGCAAGCCCCTGTCCAAGTGGCCACCGATGTACTCATCGGCACTGCCGGGGTGCTTCATGTTGGTATTTCCATTGCGGGTGCAACCATGGCAGTGTCCTTCATTGATAAAAAATAAATAAAGTTAACTTGTTAACTCGCTCTCGCGGGGGCGTTTCATATATCATCTCCGCTCTAGGGGGTGTAGTATGCATCAGATAGTTGAAAAAATGTTTTCGTGAGAAATCTTGGGAAGAAATTGAGCCATCTTCGGTCTTCAGTTTTTTGGGTGCAGGTAGTTCAACAGTTTTGTACTCGTTGGTTGGCTCGGTTAACATGTCAAACATATATGTTTATGTAACCACACATGATTAATTAGGAAAACACATGTATTTTTTCACTTTAGCTAATACAGTGTGAGTTGCAAATAAGATATCTTTGGCAACAAAAATAAAGTGCTACATCTATTAAATGAAACATAGATCTATGTTTACAAACCACATGAGAGAAAATGGTATAAGAAATATATATACCATATCAACATAGTAAATGGTACTCCTTATATTAATTAGCAAAATGGACTGTTTTTAATCTTATATTAATTCGTAACGAAATCGTCTTGGTAACAAAACCCTACTTGGTAAACTACTGAGTATTATATTTGAATTCTTAGCAAGAACAACAATATTGAAAAATATTTGCCAGTACTTGGTCGTGTGTGGACAGACATATAAGAGGATGCGACTGAGATTACTTACAGAGAGAGTTTAATAAAAAAAATGTCTAGATACTCTCACAATAATAAAGAAAGACTGGAAATTTGAAGCGCAAATCTGCTATGAAGAAAATCACTCATTAGTTCAATGGAAATACAGAAAATAGCATCTGTGTACTCGCGTTGCTGAGAGGAGCCATACGTTGATCTCCCGGTGGCTCACAGAACAGAGCGGTGAAGAGAACTGATCGATCAATCTGGGAATAAAACGCTAGGTTCTGGACATTTTTATATTCTCTATTCGTTCTATTTTTAGCGCTCGATGAATGGTTCCTATAGTGCTGTATGAATGGTTCCTATAGCGTTGGATGAATGGTTTCTATTGAGTCATATTTTTTACTGTCGGAGGAATCGTTCCTTACTACTCTCTCTGTTCTATAATCTTAGACATTTTTTGACCACTCGAACTGACATATCGATGTTTATATTTGAAAATATAAAAAGGATTTTTTTTCTATCAACCACACAGTCATGGCGGGCCTTGTAGGGCAATTAGTTGTGTGATCAGTCTTTGATTCAGACTCTACACATTTCAATGTACTCTGCATAAGTAGGCAATTCTTCAGCGTTTGGTGCTTTGTTTTGCCGTAATAAATTTGATGCCAGACAATTAAATCTAGAAAACGTTGATGGTCAGTTGAAGTGTAATGTACACTTCAAATGTCCAAACCAAACTGATGGTTAGTTGACGTTTTCTAGATTTAATTTTCTGACATCAAACTTATTACGCCAAAAGAAAACACCAAACGCTGAAGAATTGCCTACTTATGCAGAGTACATTGAAATGTGTAGACTCTAAATCAAATACCGGTCACACAACTAATTGCCCTACAAGGCCCGCCATGGCTGTGTGGCTGATAGAAAAATAATTCCTTTTTATTTTTTTTATTTTTTCCAAATATAAACATCGATATGTCAGTTCGAGTGGCAAAAAAATGTGTAAGATTATAGAATGGAGAGAGTAGTAAGGAACGATTCTTCTGACAGTAAAAATATGACTCAATATGAATCATTCATCCAACGCTATAGGAACCATTCATTCAGCAATATAGGAACCATTCATCAAGCGTTAAAAATAGAACGAAGAGAGAATATAAAAATGCCAAAACCTAGCGTTTTATTCCCAGATTGATCAATCAGTTCCCTTCACCGATCTGTTCTGCTAGCCGCCGGGATATGAACGTATGGCCTGCTCTCTCAGCAAGCGTGAGTAAAAAGATGTTATTTTCTGTATTTCCATTGAACTAATAATTGATTTTTTTCATGGCAATATGGGCTTCAAACTTTCGGTCTTTCTTCATTATTGTGAGACTATCTAGACATTTCGTTATTAAACTCCCTCTGTAAGAAATGTCTGTCCACACACGACCAAGTACTGGCATTTTTTTTCAATATTGTTGTTTTTGCTAAGAATTCAAATATAATACTCAATAGTCTACCAAGTAGGATTTTGTTACGAATTAATATAAGATTAAAAACAATCCATTTTGCTAATTAATATAAGGAGTACCATTTACTGTGTTGATATGGTATATATTTCTTATATAATTTTCTCTCATGTGGTTTGTGAGCATAGATCTATATTTCATTTAATAGATGTAGCACTTTACTTTTGTTGCCAAAGATATATTATTTGCAACTCACATTGTATTAGCTAAAGTGAAAAGATACATGGGTTTTCCTAATTAATCATATGTGCTTACATGAACAGATATGTCTGACATGTTAACCGAGCCGGCCAACGAGTACAAAACTGTTGAACTACTTGCCCCAAAAAATTAAAAAGAAGATGGCTCAATTTTTCCCAAAATTTCTCACGGAAACGTTTTTTCAACTATCTGATGCATAGTACACCCCCAAAAGCGGAGATGATATATGAATCGCCCCCGCGAGAGCGAGTTAACAAGATGGACGAACTTGATTCGAAGGAGAATAAATAATAAGTTGAGTAGTCCGTAATAAATTATAAAACTTTCAGTGTGTCGTGTGAAACCTCATTTATTTCGTGTGATAGATTTTCTCAATAAATGTATTGAAAGATTATATCTTTTTATTATTTAATATAATCAGCTGAGTGATTTTTATTGGAGTGAACGTCAATGATACCGCTGAGTTTAGACAAATTTCCTATGTTTGAAGTATGTTTCTGCGATGTTTGCATTTATCGCTCATGACCGTGGAGTCAAAAATTCAGTGAACGAACCGGAGAGGGGTGAGAAATAAATTTAAAACGTGCATTGCATGTGCACGATTACTAGTAGTAATTAACAATCTAGGCACCAACATATATAGTAATTGCTAACTAACTAAAGGAATAAGATTGCTGTGCATAAGCTCAAGTTGAGGCGACCTACAAAATGTATTTAAACAACACTTAATCCAAGGGAAGGGTTGTACGACATACCATTTTTGGTAGGTTGAACCATGCAGAAATAGCTGACGTACATTTCTTCTTGTTTTCCTTGTGGTACACATTTGAGTTCTGCAAGGAATAGATCGTCTTCGCCACAGTTGAAATCGTTTGCTACTTTGGTCATATTGAAATTGATATGATAGAACCAAGTAGGCTTCTCACAGAATTTCTGGTAGTGCACAACATCTTTCAGTTCATATGCAAGATCCAATAACAAGAAGCATGGGTCAGAATACAGAGTTCTTACATGGATATAACAATAAGGCATAGGCCAATTAATTAGGTAGCACAAGAGAGAGAAAGGAAGCGAACCCCAGAAAGCTTTTGATCATCATTATGCTTGTCAACCAAAGCTTGTACTAATCGGCGCATTTGACTATCGGTTTGCGCAGCCACAAGCGATTTCGAACTTCTTCCTTCTGCCATCAGGCCAGTAAAGAGCCTTTTCTATAGCCATGTCAAGTGAGGGAACACCACCTTGATTCATTAACCTAAGTTAGAGCAGAGCATAGTATATGGACTATGGTCAGTAGAATGTATTCTCGCAGAGTGGAGAATGCATAGTTACTAAGGACTATACAAATGTTATCGCTAGGTACAGTTTGCGTAGATAAAAGGCTGCGGAAACTGCTAGTCACCAAATACAAGAACAAAAGCGACCGCTTGCATGCCTAATCTCGGTAGGTAGCTCTTAAAGAAAAAATATCCCTTCCCTGATTTCAGATTTCGCACTGTTTTGATCATTGATAGAGCTTAGCAATCTGGCTATCACCATTAACGGAAACAAAGACATGTAGGGCTAAGGGCTAATCTCCCGCAAAAAAAAAGGGCTAATCAACTGTACAAACTAATGTCCGAATGAAAATATGAGAAGTGGTACTTTGTTAGTATCAGCTACTTTTATGATCTGTGCACACTTTATAACAAATAGAGTTTGAAAGATGTTCCACTGACTTACTGAGGCAGCAAGAGAGGAAACAGAGTTGTGTGGGGCTAAGGACTAATCAACTGTACATTCTAGTAAAAAAAATGTAGTGTTTCAGGTACTTTTATGATTTATGCATAACCTCAACAGGTTTATGGTTTCAAAGATGTTCCACTAACTTGACGTAGCACCACAAGAGGAATATAAAAATTATTGTGAACTGGTATTTCTTACATCAACTTGATATATTATCCACAATCTAATTTAAGGGTAAATTTTGTTCTTAGTTTCCCTATTCATGTGCCTATCTTTTGTGGCCTACAAGGCTACATCACAGAAGCATGTGGCTAATTAAGTAACCCTGTTTGAATAAAATCATTTGCAGGTGTGCACATCAGAACAAAGAGAAAGAACTGATGAAAATCATTATCTAGAAGAGTCTTGGAACTTTACAGTTTTGGGTCCCGATGTTCGTGGAAGTAGAGCTCCATAGCGCTCACGGCTTCCTCTTGGCTCTGAAACGGCCCGCCGGCGTGGGGATAGGTGTGAAATGATCCCCCGAGATCGACCCTTATGTAATACATGAAGCCCCAATCATGCCGTAGCCGTTCCCAGATTAGTGACCCTGATGGTGGCGAGGCGGCCATCACGGTGTCCTGATCCGGCTGCCGAGAGGAAGACGAAGAAGAGGTGGTGGCAGTGCTGCTGTCGGACGATTTCTCCCCCAGTGTCGTGGTGCTGAGCAACGCCTCGAGGGACTTGACGTCTGCAGGTTTTTGCGGCGGCGCAGATGGCGGTGTAGGCCGCTGAGGCAGATGCTCCACCACGAACTCGAACTGGAACATGCCATCGCTAGAGATGCAATCAAAAAATTATTGATCGATGAGTAAGGTATTAAATCAATTTTACCTAGAAATAGAAGATTGATGTGATACGTACGTCGAGGGCGGCGGATCAAGGGGTCTCTTCAGGCGACGCCGGGAGAGGGTAGATGCCGGTGTAGTAGTCACGAACCGCGTCTTCGAGACCCCGGAGGTCTCGGAACGGCCTGCCCGGGAGGGGATGATGCCTGGGGTGGTAGTTCCCGTACCTGCTGACACGGGCGTAGATGGTGATCGGCTGCAAGCCGCCGGAGGGACTGCGCCGGGGGAGGGACTCCGGAGGAATCATAGCGGCCATGATCGAGGCCTCGAGGGAATTGCCTTGAAGAGTTTTTTTTAGCTTCTTGTGTTGAAGAGTTGGCTTTGTACGCTCCGATTGCAAGTCTCGGAACAGCCCACCGTGTTGCTACTTGTTCCAAGGACCAACGAGCGAAACGAAGCGAGCAGGCCGGCCCAGTCTCGCGCGACAGAGGCTTTTGCAGTTTATCGGAGTACTTTTTTCACACAACACAACCATAGTTTATTTTTTTTGCGCAAAACCAACGATTTTTAGGAAATTCCCTTAAAAACGATTTGAGGAAGTAATTTGTACATAACACAAAAACATGTAATCATATCGTTTGACAGCCACTTAGCATGGTGGACACACTCTTAGAAGATACGCTGTAGCCACGTCAGCATATGCAAACATAGTCTATTAAGTTTCAACGTTTTTTTCTTACAGGTTTGAGCATGAATTTTTTTGTCTTTTTATTTTTTTTTGCAAAAAGGACTCTGGCATGAAAAGAAACACTGAACCGTACAAAACACCTCAACAAAAACGAAAATTACAATGAAATTCTTGAGATGTCCTTCGTCTTCAACCTCCTGACCGTGTCGACGACGCGCCGCCGCTGCCGCTCCTCACAGAGCCGGCCTCACGTTGTTGGTTGCGGACGGGAAGTCGCCGAACAGGTCAAGAAGACCACATCCGGCGCAGAGCCGAAGAAGAAGGATGAACCGTCGATAAATCTCCACGACGATCCGTAGAACGCCTCCGCCAGAAGTACTCGAGAAGCACACCACTCCCACAAGCTTCTCGACGTCGCCGCCGAGATGGGGCTGAAACCGGGGAGAGTTTATTGGAAAAGGCACCGCCGCCACCACCTGAGCGCCGCCCCACCAAACCTTAACCCTAAAACAAGAAATACGGAGCCCTCCCGCCGACAGGGGCCGAGATCCACCCTGCCTCCATGGCCAGAAGGCCACATAAGCGAGGCATATCGGCGGCAATGGCAATGGGAGGCAGAGGAAACCTATTCGCCTCACGTCTCTCAGGTCGGGACGAATACAATCTCACGATCATCCTTAAATTGTCATTTGAGTTGACTAATAAATTTAGTAGATGTTTCATACGCAAGGTGGACAATGTGCCCACCGTACTAATTAGTTGGTAAACTATGTAACTGCATGTTTTTGTGTTATGTGCAAGTCATTATCCAAAACGTTGGTGTTTTTCGCAAACAAATTGCTAGGGTTGTAGTTTCTCTGAAAAAAATGAACCAACAAGTGGTGTAAAGCAGTGGAGGATCTAAATGTATCTAAAGGAGTTGACAAGACCCTTTATCGAAAAAAGGGGAGTTGATACGACACCGGGTAGTGATAAATTCTTGGTAAAATAGCAATTTTCCACCACATATGCACCCTAAATTAGGAGTTTTTTCCTCTTGGTTTACCGGTAGGCAACCGTGATGCTATATGTTGCAGGTCTGCCACATGTTTAAAGTGCAAAAACCTCATCGCGACACCACGCTTGAAACACTCGATACAAGGACGACCCTTGGACAAAGATATCACTCAAAGATAATCTTGGACTTGGATGATGAACAAATTATTTAAAGTAAAATATAATATATTTAGTACAGCATGTACGCTACAGCCTACAATTAATCAAGAGAAACTATCGACGTGTAATTACAAAACAGAAAAGTAGAACAAATACTGCCTAGAACGAAAATACAGAATCAACTAGATCCAAGATCGACATGCCCTGTCGCGTCACCGGCGCCGGCTTCGTATTTGGCCCGCTCTTGATAGGGTAGGACGCGAACATGGCGATGCCGCACTTGCCGGCGCCGCCGGTCGCGCTCACGTTGCGCTCCATCCGGACGTAGCCACCCTCACCCCAGCCAGGACCCCACGAGTTGCGCACTATCCAGTAGTCCTTGCCTTCCTCCCCCGTACCATAGCCCACCGCAACGACGGCGTGGTCGAGCTCCGTGCCACACCGCCCCGTGAAGACGCCGGACTCATAGAGCTGGAACTCCCACCCGCTGGCCTCGATGGCCACGCTCACCGGCTGGTGCGCCACGGCCTTCTTCAGTGACGCCTCGTCGTTCTCGGGCACGTCCTCGAACCCGTCGATGGAGACCACCTTGCGGCCTCTCTTGGCGAGGTCACACTTGCCCTCCTTGCCGATGTACGGGTAGTCCTCCTCGGTGTCGATGCCGCCGTTCCGGGTGATGAAATCAAAGGCGTCGTCCATGATCCCGCCGTTGCAGCCATTGTTCTGCCCGTTGCGCGCGCAGTCCACCAGCTCCTGCTCGGACAGAGTCACGAGGTCGCCGGTGACGATCTTGTTGATGCCTTCCACCGTGGCTACCGTCGAGAACGCCCAGCAGCTGCCGCACTGTCCCTGGTCCTTCACGGGCGCCACGGCGCCCTTCTCCCTCCAATCCACGGACTTCGGCAAGGCCTCGACGCCATCGTAGCGGTACCGCTCGCCGACAGTGTTAGGGCGGGCACTAGGGACGGCGCCAAGGTAGGCGGCGCGGAACTCGGCGTTGGTGA
This sequence comes from Poa pratensis, assembly GCA_947311845.1. NCBI lineage: Eukaryota > Viridiplantae > Streptophyta > Magnoliopsida > Poales > Poaceae > Poa > Poa pratensis. The sequence goes on along the minus strand of CAMZMU010000053.1, from coordinate 7,371,220 downwards.
GGTCGGCGAAGCGATTCATCCCGAGGCGGAACGACCTGCCGACGCGCGCGTTGTGGGCGTCGACGAAGTCGAGGTTGTCGCGGAACACGCGGAACCGGCGGTCGTACTCGCCGAGCGCGTTGTAGGAGCGGCCGTGCCGCGCCAGCCACAGGTCGTACATCCCCCGCGCCTCCGTTTCCGTCCGTCGCGTCGTCGGCCCTTGCACCGTCGCGGCGCCACCGAGGACGCGCGCGCCGCAGGCCAGCGGCGACGAGACGGCGAAGATGATCAGCCACAGCCAGATCACCGCGACCGCGAGCACGCGTTCATCTGCCATGGCCGTCGCGGTTGCTCTGCTTTGTTGGCTCTGCTAGGTTGTCGTCCTAATCGACGCTTTTCAGCTATATGTCTGTGACGGCGAGATCGAGCTTGCGATCGAGTTGCTTGGTTTGGTTCATGGATCTAGGTTTCCTTGAAGGGTGGCGCGCGTGGTGATCTTATACTGGTCACGATGTGGCCCTGTGGAGTCGTGATCGGGTTGTGATTGGTGTAGACCGAGTCGATGCTGGCTGCTTTGACGTACGGCCCACGTATTTGCAGTACGAGACCAACTGTTTTTACTTGTACCGTGAAAATACGGGACCAACTGCAGTTGGAGTCACAGTCCGAGCGAGATCACGAACGAAATATTCACGATCCGATTCCGATTATAATAAGCTGAGGTAAAAGAAAAGTTCGGAAGTAAACTGCAGGTAAAAGAACAGTTTCGTACATCTCCGTTGCTAGCGATTACCGCAAACAACAATGACCAAAGTGAAAAACGGGTAAGTATTGGTAGGGGAATCACATGTATTGTCATGGCAAAACTTTTTAACCGATAGGAGATTACGAGTAACGGAAGGGACATGGAGAACATCTTTGAGTTTCCAGGGATGTGAGTGTGTAGGAATAATAGATTGACCAATATGAGTAATGCGCATACCTGATCCATCGGCTGTATGGACATGATCCTTGCCTTGGTAATTTTCCTTCATGTGGAGCTTGGAGAGCTCGTTGGTGAGATGATCCGTCGCCCCGGTGTCAGCATACCAGGAGGAATCGGACGAGGTAGACCCGTGTGTAGTGGAGAAAGCTGCAATTTGCTTGTCCATGTAGCGGCCGTCATTGCCCGCACCAAGGTAGTTGCGCTGGAAGCGCTTGAAGCAACATGAGGCGACGTGGCCCACCTTCTCGCAAATCTGGCAGGTGGGGCGGTTACCGCCGCCATTAGTAGGAGGACGGTCATTGCGACTTGCTGGCTTGCTAGGGTAGCCCGGCTTGCCTTGCTGAGAGTTGGGTGGCCGGCTGCCACCAGGACGAGCGCTGTAGTGCGCTGCAGGTACATCGACGCTGAGCTCCGCCTTCCTTGACTCCACGCGTTGCTCGGTATGAAGCAGTTGAGCGTAGATGTCACGGACTGGCAGATTGATCGGGGACGCGGGTATAACCGACGCCATGGACGGAACGCTCGTGGTGGCACCTGTCATGCCAGAAACGAGCGATGTAGAGGTACTGTAGTTGAACACCTCAGAGGATGTGCTGAGGGAGGAAGACGACGTAGTCATCGCAGCAGCAGCGGAAGAAACGATCGGGAAGAATCGATCTAGCTAGCGATTTAGGGTACAGGCCGTATGGCTCTGATACCATGAAAAACGGGGTAAGTATTGGTAGGGGAATCACATGTATATATATATATGGAGATTACAAAGAGGTACAATACATGTACGGTTAGGTTTATACATTACCTAAACCGTATCTTCTACAGTTAGTATTCTAATACATATCGACAGTTTATCACAAAGTACATGTTGAAATACACTAGCAAGGCAACCAAAACATCTTTGGTACCGATAATGGACATGGAGAACCGATGCTAACATTTTCTTTTTACAAGTCCGTTTCTGGTCGCCTAGTGTAGCTAGCCTTGTTCATGCCTTTCAATATTTTCCGAACATGATCTTTTCTAGGAAAGACTCACATATACACATGCACACAACCACACGCACACCCCCGCTCAACATCTGCATCAGTCTTGATTGTGGACCTTTTAGATTGACAGAGTTATCATATACTCTCACAATTAAAGAGTACCGCCGAAAGGTTATTTCACATTACCATAAGAAATGGCGTGAGACACTTGTAACTAATCATCAGAACGCACTGGATAAAAAAAACTGATTGTGCAAGTTGCAAAGTGATTTTTATGCGCTTATGTTGGTGGTCTGCCCGCAAGCCACCAAGTGGCGACCAATGCATGTGTTCCCGCGCGTCGCACGAGGGCGCCCGTCGTGCCAGTTGCTCCCAGTTAACATTAATCACCAGTGGCGGATATAAGGCATGGCAGGGGGATGCACAGGACACCGGGTAAATTTATTGTCTTTGTCAAATGGTATTTTCACACCACATATGCACCCCCTAAAAATATTTTTTATCTACTATGGCACCCTTTAGGCACCCTGATTCCAAATGTCGTAGCTCCACCATTGTTAATCACTAGGGAGACCCTCTACGTTTAGTGAACTTGATTCAGCTACATGCCTAGATAAAGCTTCCCGTTGACAACTGACCACTACTCAAAATGAACACTAATTTCAGCTAGTATAGGCAAAATGAGGTCTATGTCCTTACTTGATCAAGAATAGATGTAAATGCTAATAAACTTTTATCTTTTCGAGAATGTTTGTTTTATGCCAACCACTTAAAAGCTTGTTGCTCACTTGATCCGTTGCGTTAACAATAAGAGAAATAAAACCACCGGTACTCACTAATGTGTACCGTGATTGTTATAGTTATACCTCGTCTGGCGTGCTAACTTCTGGTACATACATGTCACCATTATTTGAATGATCAAACAAACATAAAAGGCAATACATGTTTCCACGAGAATGTTTTTATATGCTTTCTATGGATCGTTTGAAAACTTGTTCGCGGTTGATGGTTGTCCTCTTTTGCGTTTCTTTGTGCTAACTTCTGGTACTTGTCACCATTAAAAACAGAACTTGACCAGGAAGATTGCATTTTCCATGTACTTGTCACCATTACAAATAGTATTTGCATTTGTACACCATGCATAACAAATTCGAGCATAATAAAACAATAAATAAATCTAGTTTTGGGCTCAAAGGACAGTGGTATGAAAGGTACAAATTCCATAACAAACTTGGCTGCAAACATTTCCATAATGTTTTTAATAAAACAACATATTACTAAATTGTGCAAAACATATCTCTTGGCTACTTAGCTAGAAAGGAGCACTATATAAATCTCCTCACTTGTGTGTCATTAGTGTCATAGTGAATTTTTTACCATGTATAAAGCTTCACACTTAAGCATTGAAGATTAGGGCCCCAAAAACAGTTTTTGATTAACCCAAGATATTCAAGATCCTAATATATAAAAGGCTAACAATTAAAAAAACAAAGGACAGGCCATGATGAAAGTAAAGGTATAAGTGTAACCTTCACCTACTCTTAAGAAAGGTGATATCACTAACAGATCATGCCTTCTAGTATCGAAAGTTAGGTTGAGAGAATTCAGGCATTCCGATGTCTTCAAAAGTGCCAACAAGCCTCACAATCTCCAGAAAACAAAACCGTCAGACCTTTGGTAACTAATAGAAAGTTGGCGCTTGGTTTTGAGAGTCCCAATTCATTTACATATAATATCAAATACGATGACTTAAGTTTCAGTAAAATTAACGATGGCGCCAATCCTCTAAATTCCCTAGAGAGGCAGGCAACATAAGTTATCTTGATTGATAACTTCTATCTTGATTGATAACTTCTATTGGCACCACTTGAGCATAAGCAATGAACAAACAGGTTATCAAATTATTATTTGTAAGAACTGTAATTTGTAAGACGCATTTGATAATTGGAAAATTAGTAAAGAATCATGCAAATAGTTCAATGATAATTTTCTCATTAACACCCTTATATATAGTCTAGATTTTACTTTTTGATTATATCTAATCATGCACTCGAAGTCACTACCAAGATATTTCGTACAAACCCTTTAGAAATATCTACCAAAACTCAAGGCTACTTAATTCAAATAAAAACAAACACAATTATACACACATACACTATACCAAATGTCACATCCTATTCATGAAGGTATATGATTTCCCAAAAAAAAAACAGATTTAATGGAATTCGTTGGAGAGACCCATTTAATATACACTCAATGTTTAAAAAGTCGATGCAACTTTTATTACAAATACGGCCTAAATTTAAATGAATGCAAATATATTTTCCATTGGTATAGTTACAACTTATGAAAATGATTAGAAAAATATGTAGTCCTATGTTTTGAATTATTAAAATTGAGTAGTAATTAGATTAAAAATATATATTGAAAAGCATAAAAGTTTAGTATTAACGTTATTTGATTGAACTTATGCACGAGCGTATTAACGAAACAGTCATTGCATAACCGGGTTGTAGTTGATTCACACGGATAAAAAAGTCAAGGCCATGTGAATTGAGGAGCGCTAAGTACAGTCTACCTTGTGACCCGACTTCAATGTGGATGTAGCTAATGGAAACTAACATATGTCCATTTATTGAGGGTGTCATATAAGTCTCTAACCCATGTTCGCATAATTCATAGATTTCACGAGACCCTATACCTGGCAAATACTCGCTCCAAGATGTTGGTTGTTTGGGTTGTTGCTAGACGGCCCAACACGCTTGGTAGTCGTCTTGAAGATGGTGTGCTCTAGGGAAGATAATTATTGGATGTCGAAGGTTTGAAGCTGAAGTGCTACAATATTGTCATTTGTATTTTATTTGTGCTTAAATTTTGATGAATGTTTAATGTAAATTTACATAAATTTCCCCTCAAATGGGTTAGGAGGCAATAGCCCGTGACTGCAAGAAATAAAAGAAAATCCAGGATCCACTCGTCTCCTCCATCTCTATTCGACAATCGCCGGATCCCCGCCTCCATTGATTGTTGATCGCTTTGGCAGCGGAAGGAGGTGGAGACCTCAAACCTACGCTCGATGTTGTAGTTAGGTTTCTAAAGTAAGATTTCAGTAAAACGGTAGCAACGTTATGGTGGCTATGGTGGTAGTGTACGAAACAAGAATAAGGTTTTCCCGTCTCCACGCCCACCGCATCGGCGACGATCTCGCCGGTGACGTTTAGGAGGGTGGGAAATCGTCTAGTTACTGCTTTCTTGGAATGGTGAATCATGTTTTGTCTACAAGTGTTGCAGGTTTGATGTGATAAATTTCAGATCGATTTCAAGAGTTTAATGGCGATGACCTCGATTTTAGGGCGGTTATCCTTACGGGCACGTGCACGAAGACTTTCAATTTATAATCAAAAATTTAGGCCGGCTTCGCCATGGGAGCGCGACAACGACGTTGGCAGCTCGCTCAGATCGTGGTACTGATCGTCTTTTATTTACCAAACGATCTCTCCTAATCAAATTCATATAAAGAAACCATATCCCATTTCACAATGTAAAAGGAAACATGAAAGGAAAACAAACATGAACCGGAACAAACTCCGGAAAGGAGAGGGGCCAGGAGTGAAACCAGCCTACACAAGCTGCACTCCTATCTACAAGCAGGTCTTCACACTGGGCAATCAAGCACAACATAGTTCAAATTTAAATGACTGCATGAAGTAAAAAAAAACTTCCAAGCATCAAGAGAGTGGTAGTGGTCTTTTTTTACTAAGTAAAGGTCTTTTTCAGAGAATTATGTGGATATACATTACGACTTTCTTCAAACCAGTATCCCCTCCGATCTATAAAGAATGTCGTGAAAAATGAACTGAGTAGGTACAAGTGCCGGTACAACTTGCGACAGATTTTCAGGGGCAGAGATAGTAATTGTTTGGAGCTTTTGGATGCTATCCTAGCTCTAGCTGTGTGGTGATGGTTTACATCGTAGTTTCTCCAGATGATTTTAGAGCTATCATCTCACGTCTTTCTTCGTGACGATCGTACATTACGTGTGGCTCCATGAATGAAAAGATGAATACACGTTCTTTCGTCCACTTGGCCCCACCTAGTCAGTGACCCGGCTCTTCCAGTGGGCCAGCCGCCAACGCAGCGGCGCTAGTCGCTAGATACGCTTGCCCCCACACGCCGCACTGTACCTGTGCCGCAATAGTCCTATGATCCAATCCACAGTAGCCGCGCGCGCGCCCCGACAAACTTGCTTGCCTCCCGCGGCCGCTCGCTCCCCCTAGCCTCTCCGTTCATGGCGGCTCGGCCGGGCGGCGCGCTCGCGTTCCCCTCCTCCCCGACCTCCCTGCTGCTCTCCCGGTCCTCAGAGCTCGCCGCGGCCCAGACGCGGCGGAGGCGCTGGCTCGTCGCCGGGGCCCCGGCCGTGGCGGGGGCGCTCGCGGCCTCGACGCAGATGCCGGCGGCGTCCACGCTGCTGCAAGACGGCGGCGCTACGCTGCTCGTCACCGCCGGGGCCTACTCCCTCGTGCGCGCCTTCGACGCGCTCACCGAGCGGCGCCTCATCGAACAGGTCTCGTGCATCCGCATTAACCTCCCGCATTGATTGTGTAGCGAAAGGGGATGCTGTAGTAGTATGTGCAATAGAATGGGGATGAGATGTGCTTGCCAAGCTTAAATAGTACTGTACTACTGTAGAACTTACGACTTATCACAGTAGGAGCACCCTCTGCGTTTACTGAACTTGATTCAGTTGCAGGCCTAGACAGAGCTTAACCACTGGTTTCATTTCAGTCCATACAGTCACAGATAACAAGAAGGTATAATCATTCGATCGATCAAATACGCGTAGATATACTAAATGGTAATACATGTTTCCTCGAGAGAATGCTTGTTTTGATGTTTTCTCCACAACACTTAGATGCTTTGTGCTCCCCGAAAAAGAAATTAAAAAGCTTTGAGCACGGCTGCGTTAAGAAAGAGTGAAAATACAACCAGTGGTAGCTCAAGAAGGCGGTATGATGCTGGTCACAGTTACACCTCGTTTGGGTTTCTTGCTTGCTAACTTCCGGTACATTGTCACCATTAAACGCAGAACTTGAGCAGAAAGATTGTCCATGTGCTATCTGGGGTTCTGTTCATGTCTTCATGGCCACTCTTCAGGTCATCCCTCCAAGCTCCAACTGTTTCCTGCCTCAGAATGCCGACCATCTTTAGATTAGAATAAAGATCTCAAAGTAGGTATTCTCTGTTTTGCAGCAATTCAGCTGGAGCACGCTTCTTCGCGGCAGTAGTCCCGTTCTTGAACTGCGTAAGGCTTCTGACCTACGGGCTCGGTTTCTACTCGGACGAAGCTCTAGTAAAATCTGTGACCCGTGAAGGAAAACGAGAGTAATCTCAATGTGCCAGCAGCGATATTTAGCTGTGATCCTTCATTCTTCTTTACGACAGCACCTCCTTGATACAGCCTATGGTTGCTGGCAGGGAATTGCTTAGAGGTCCTCTCTACTATGTCATCGTGCTGCTGATCATCGTTCTAGTCTTCTGGCGTGACTCCCCAATCGGGATTGTCTCATTGTCGATGATGAGCGGCGGCGATGGTAAGATGGATATTTCTGGCATGGTTACATGTTCTGTAACACCCCCATTATACTTGATTGTTTTCGCTGAGTTTCTGCACCTGCTTGGATCATGGTTTTACAGGTTTTGCTGACATTATTGGAAGAAGGTTCGGCTCACTGAAGCTGCCATTCAACAACAAGAAGAGCTGGGCTGGGAGCGTCGCGATGTTCATTTCAGGGTCCCTGCTATCCGCTCTGTATGGTTCTTGTGACCATACCTCTTCCCTTCACAGATTTCCGCGCTCGTCGTTGACACGTTCCATCTTTTTCACTTTTGCAGGATGCTATTCTACTTCTCGTGGCTTGGTTACATACATGTCAGCTGGGATCAGGCGCTCGGTAAACTGGTCCTCGTCGCATTGGCAGCTACTGTGGTGGAGTGCATTCCTGTAACTGATGTTGTTGATGACAATATCTCTGTTCCTTTGGCTACCATGTTGGTAGCCTTTCTGTTGTTTGGAAACGCTGCAACTTGAATCGATGAATTGGATGTTTTGAGCTCCTCCTGTACGAGCCTCTGCACTAGAAGTTTTCTCATCCCCACAAGCGCGGAATAAGTATTAGGACACCATGTCTGGTTAAACATTTGTTTGTTTACATCAATGCCACTATACAACAATCGGTATTCAGCTTTCTCTCCTCTGAATAATGTGAGGAATTCTCAGTTTCTTACTAATGCACAATTTCTTCAGTGAACAAACCAACCTAATACAACAAGACATCGAACAATGTGGAAAACCACTCCTAAATAGTGCAAAACAAAAAAGGCTGTCCACCTACTGCTACATTTGCAACTACCAACAAATAAAATTGAGTATCCTTGTAGTGAGCTAAGCCTTTCACGGTGGGATGAAGCAGAGAGGTGGTCATGTACAATGGCACCGAAGTGGGATTGATGCTCCTTCAGGCTTCCGCTTCTCCCGGGTGACCGCTTCTCGAATCATCGGCACCTTCTGGTGAATCTTCTTCCATATGTAGTTCACAGCACCATCTTCACTATGATGACTGTTCTCGTACTCAAAGATATGCTGGACTCGAGCCAAGTTTCGTCGGAATTCACCCTTGTGCTGCTTGGGGATATTCCTCAAGTGATCTGTTAGCCATTTTGGTCTCATCGCGTTACTGACTGACACGAAAATGGAGAACTGAGTGTAGTCGACCATCCCTTCGAAAGGAAGCTCGATGTCATCGCTAACAATGACTGGTATGCAGAGACTGGCAACAGCGTCGAATAGGCGGCATGAACTTGGGGTGTCACCAGCTGGGTGCAAGCAAAACTCTGATGTCCGCATCCCTCTAATTGACTGTTCACGCCCTGTAGCATTAGGAAAGCCTTCTTCGATGACAACATCAGGCTCATTAACCATCAAGTCCCATAGTTTTTCACGCACCAAACCGCCCTGAAAAAAAGTAAACGGATTAATCAGATAAGTGAATCTATTTCCTACTCCTATTTGACCACCAGTATAAACATCCAATTCCTATGCTGAAGTTAGCAGAAATCATAGTGAAAATTTAGTCTTACTGCTCAATCATGTGTTTTCCAGTTGTCACTTTCAGTTCTTAGAAAGCAATAAAGGCATACTTATAAAACGATGCCCTAGAGTTCTACAAATGTGCACTGTATAAGCGACACAGTCATGTTGAAAGCAAAATGCTGGGATACATATACACCTAGACAAAGAGAGCCACACATTTATGTTTGAAAAATCTAGCCTCACATGTATCAAAGATCTATATTTAAGCAGAATAAACCGTTTACTACATGTTTATTCTTTTTATTTCAATTGTTAGTTTCAGGTACTACATAGGTGATATACAACATAGAAATATTCAAGCTGACTAATAATAAATTCAATAGAAACATTCTGAAGAAATAATCCTATTATTCCTAAATATTTACGTGTTCACAATTTTATGAAATTTTGACGACATGCAAGTGAATAGTCAGGTACAAGACAAAATCCAGATTGCAGATAAACCTTTCTAAATATACTGAACAAATCAGGTGCTTGATTTTATAATCAAGATAGTACAAACCCGATGCCTGTGCTTGGCTCCCTTGAAGTACAGAAGAGTGGGACGATCCGTATTTCTGACAAGTGCAAGGTAGGGAGCAAATGTGTGTAAGGCACGATGACATCTTTCAGCAATGACACTTGAGTGTGCTGTATCATATTAGAAGAGTTGGCGCCTGAAGATTTTGAATCAATTTTGTACCATCCGCCAAAGTCAACCACTAATAGAATTGCTGGAGCAATCTCTGCCCGGACATGCCACATTGCCATAGGGTCTGTCAAAGAATGCCTCAGTATTTAAGATAACCTGAGCATCCAAAAGAAAAATAAGCTGCTAGGCAAGGCAATCTTCACCAAGACATAAATAATACACCAAACCCTTCAACGTCACTTGCATAAAAGTACAGTTGTTTTCTCTCCAAAAGTGTACTAATATGTAAACACACTTGCATGATCCAAAAAAACGTTTTTTAACTAGTGACATTTCAAGGTAAGCCACTTCCTTGGCTAAGAGAACCATTAAGAAACCAAGAAAGTTAACCAGCTATGTTGACCTCAATTCATAGTACCCAATGTAATTTGTACTCTAAATCGAGTACGTAAGTGCACTATAAGGATTATATAGTGATGGCATCTAAATCGAACAAATTTAATGAGCTATAGTAAAAAACCGTATCTAGCCAATAATAATTAGTAAAACTAACAAAGATCATTGGTAGCTTTCATCTGTTCACGGTTTCAGAGTTGGCTAGAAAACTACTACGTATATGCAATATCATTTTGGATAGTGACGCTGCAGAACTTTCTGCTTCAGCACTTACTGATCAACAGGGTCAAATTGTGAATCATTAAGTGAACCTACGGCTGATTACTGAATTGCAATTGTTTGATTCAGATCAAATCTGAAGGACTACGCTTCAAAAAATAAATATCTGAAGGACTTTCTGAAAATCCGTCTTGCTGAGAATTACCTGTGAGGACGAAGACGTGGTCGCGGCCGCCGGAGCGTTGCCACGCCGGGTGGGCGGTGACGCGGTCGACGACCTCCCGCTGGCGGCGGTAGTCGGCATTGCCCTCCTTCCTTCGGAACGCGCCCTTGGTGGCGCCCCACCCGAGCTCCATCTCGGCGGAGAGCGTGGCGAAGAAGGGCACGAAGACGACGTCGGCCTCCCTCCAGTCCGCGACGACCCTCACTACCGCGGCGGACGCGGGGTGGAGGAGGGAGGCGAGGAGCCAGTACTCGGCGCTGTACTGCCTGATGAGGGGGCTGGCGGGGTAGGGCGGGCGGTCGCGCGGCGGCGGGTGGTCCGGGTCGGAGGAGGCCGGGATGCGGGAGTCGGCGGCGGGTAGCGACCAGTAGAGGTCGAGCAGGCCGTGGTTGAGCGCGCGGGGAGGTCGGCGAGGTAGACGCTGAGGCGGTGGTCGGGGTCGGAGGTCTGCGCGGAGAGAGGGAGGAGCGGCGGGGAGGAGGGCCTGAGGAGGAGAAAGGAAAGGGAGAGGAGCAGGAGGGCGGGGGCGGCGAGGAGGACCAGGCGCTTCATCGCCGCTCTCCGGATCTCGCCTGAGATGGCTGGAGGCGGCATTGGTGGAGGGAGGGAGAGTGTGAGTGTTTTCTTGTTCGTGATTTACACGGTGAGTCGCCTGAATACGTACGTACGATGTCTTCGTACTATCTCCAAACATTTTTAAATTGCACAAGTTTTTTTGAGCAATTCCACAAGATTTTTGAAAAGAATAGCCCTACGTGCTCGCAATACGATTTAATACTTCACCCATGCACATATCACATATGAAATATGCAATGAGTGAAATGTATTGTACACAGACTTGTCGGCCTTGTTTATTTTGGTCACCGTACTTCGCCAATATGGTTATTAAATATCGGTTGCAAATGCACCTGAGAGTCAAAGTGGATTTTACTTAAAGTAACATACAAGACTTGTTCGGGCATGTCAAAGACAATACTGCAAGACACACTTTTCTTTGGGGAAATAATTAATTGTCCATCAACAAGATCAGTTCAAGGAAATAGAGTAAACTTTAACAAAATTGCACGGCTATATGCTACAGTAATATTTGTGCGCCCCTCCGTTCAAACACACATAAGACCAAAATCCTCAACTTGCACAATTGCACGCATTCTGCAAGTGCAGATAGTGTCCTAGTGAGCATCATGGATATACGCTCTAACGGAATAAATAATAACATATAAAATGTAAATTTTACTCAATATAAAATTATAATACATCATGACATATCCTAGGATTTTGTCCTTCTGAATATAGCTCACTCTCTCTTGTACTAATGCTAATGCAGAGCCGGTACCTGAAGCTAGTTTTCTTGCCAAATCAAGGACCAGAAGCCATATCCTCAATCTTTGAATCATGGGCAGGCTGCACTTTAAGTTTGTCATTGGTTGACGAACCTGCTATTGTCTTCACCCGTATTTCTTCCGCCTTTCCATAAAGGTATATATACAGTCCACCGAAAATCAATGCACTGCCTGACAAACTGTTACAAAATATTTTAATGTTGGTAATGGCATAGAAAGGTATGTAGTCATGATCCATGGGATTATTAGCTTTGGAAATTTATTGTAACTTTTTCAGCAAATGTAACAATCATTAGTGTAGAATGAACAAAGTAGTACAGAGCACAAGAGGGGGGATGAGTGCCTCTGGGATAGCATGCTATTATTTGTCGATCGTACTTACGTAACAGAAAGCGACAATTTTACATTATAAGTCTGAGTGTTAGGAGAAATGGTTTAAGAAACTGACATCTTATTATTTGAATAAGATTATGAGTTTACTGAACACCTTCTGCATGCTTTCATATTTTATGTACACGATGTAACTGGAGATATTTTATACCACATAAATATAAATTCTCTGGAGGTTGACATTACACCGGAGTCTAATTTAACCATAAAGAGTGTTATTTCAAGGATATAGTACTTACCTCCCAATAGTGAGGTTTTCTCCTAATAATAGTATCCCTAGAATCATGGTGAAGACTGTCGATAATCCGCTAAACATCGGTGGGAAAACAGGACCTCGCTTTTCAACAGCGTACAAATACAACCAATACTTGGCTGACGTGCCAAGTGCAGCCTGCGGATAAAAATATCAATTATCTATTTAGTGCATACTCATTTCAACTATTCATCTAACCTCTAGCATAATTAATTTATACTATTACATGAAAGTAATGATTTCATAGTTCTCAGTGACATATGAAGTTCCTGAAAGAAAAAATCACAAATTGAACTTATCTATATACAAAGTTCTCGCAAGTAGTAGATTTTCACAAATTTTAACCAAGTCGTCAACATTAAATTTACAAGTGGTATGCGCATAGATTCTACTAGCTATAGTAATGGTTGAACAACACTTGATAATCCCTTGTTAATGTTGCCCTGCAAAATGTTCTAGCTCTAGTAAAACAAGTATTCTTGGTTTGCTTGATAAAAATATTACTCCCTCTGTTCCAAATTATAAGATGTTTTACCTTTTTCCAAAATGGACTACATGCAAACTAAAATGAATGAATCTACACATTAAACATGTATGGATGCATATGAATCTAAAAAAAAACTGTCAAAAGCTAAAACATCTTATACTTAGGAACATAGAGAGTAGCTTGCGGCATTATTAGATATCCTAGATCTAAAGACATGGAAATCAATGAAACTTTACACCATAGTAAAGGGGAATTCTCACTTTTCGAAAATATATAAGTTAAAGTTAAGTAAATTTTCAAGATGACTTACCGAGTAGACAATGGTTATTAGTTGGATGTTCCATCCTATTTCCCAAGCAAGTTTGTCCCTTCTCAAAAATATACCTATGGCATAAGTTTGCAGACAACCCAAGGCACATGTAAGCACCGATGACCAATGTTTCCATGGGTACACCTTTACAACTTTCACCTGAATAGTGTTTATAGTATTACCAGTAAAAAATACAGATCGAAGGCAAATGAGAAAAGGAATGAAATACCAATACATGACACAATTCTGATAGAAAAAATGTATGCACAATTTAGAAAATACCAGAGTACAATTTGACGTACTTGAATAGGATACCAAAATGCACAACTTATGCAGTCACCCAACAAAAGCAAGGTTCCTCTCAAATGGCGTCCTCCAATAACGGCATTAGAGTACTTAGGGATACCTATTATAATTGCAGACCAAAGATGCAACTCCTTTCCTTTGTACAAGCTAGTCAATAGAGCCCCACCAACGCAAACTAATGCTCCAGTTACCTTTGCGCTTCCATCCTTGGATTTGAGGTGCAGGTTCTCCATGCTGCAAAAGAAATCACGAGGTTTATATTTTTAGTAACTACTAAAAAGTGTAATTGAGCTCAATTGTACTTGATTCTATTGTTCCTAGTTTAGTCTCTAAAAGATCATGTTATTGCCCTAAAAAATTGAGTTATCATGTGTGTTATGGGAAATTAACTCTTAGATGAGTGGATTTCCTATCATGGGTGTAGGAAAAAAGGCACATGTCAAACTTGTAAGGTATTAGTGTATTATAACTAGAAAGATAAATGTCTAGTAGTTTGTGAACAAAGTCTTTATAACCTTATAATATCAACAACTGAAGGAAATACACGATATTTTTTTCTACTGAAAACATCTAAAGAATATCCACATATAGCACTAAATCATTTAAGTTGTCATTGTTTTATGTTAGAGGAAAGGATTGGTTACCCAAGCAGTAGAGATACGACAAAAGTGAAGAGTGGTGTCAAACATGAGAAGATCACTGCATAAGAGGCAGGTGTGTCCCGTAGCCCATAGTAGTACAAAGTCATAGGCAATGTATATCTGTACAGAAAAGAGATTAATACCAATGAACCTTCTGCCTTGGTTATGTATAGACAGAAAAAGCAATTATGTTGAACTACAAACGATCCATTGAAAAACTCATGAATTTACCAAACGACAATATTGCATCGTTAGAACCACTTAATATAAATTGGTTTATCAACAACAGAAATGCAAATAATATTTTAAGAATCAAATACACATTTCCATGTGCCATTTGAGGATAAGCCTAGTTGTGCATATATTTTTTGTATGGAAGGAAATTGACATAACTTATTACCTAATTATTGTTTTATTATCAAAACCAACATACTGAATATTAATTTGAACACTCCATCACTAGTTTAACTGATTGGTTTTGATGAAAAGAGGAACATATACCTATACGAATGAGAATCAAAAGATGACGTACAGAGGATACAACACAAAATAACTCATAGGATGATAAATGTTATGTTCGTACATGTTATATAGATATTTTAGCGACACATACCCGACAAAGGCATTAGTGAAGAGCCACCCAAGAGTTTTCTTATCCAATTCCTTCCACTTGCCACTGCAGATATATTTTTTTTTTTTTGCTTGAATCATTGTAGAAGATATGGTAGTTTGTTCCCACAAAAATAATAGGTTCGATTTATAAAGAAATGATTAAAAATGTCCTGACCTTTCGAAGAACAGAGCAAACGGTAATAGGAAAACGGCACCAAGAATGCTTCGATAACACAGCCACGAGAATACAAACATGCCGCTATCGAGGGCTATCTTGCCTAGAAGTATAGTCCCTATGTTGAAGAGCTCCACAAGGATCACACAGAGAGCTGGTTTCCATTTGCCTCCTGTGCGACAATTTCAATCACAATAGTAGAAATGTGAACTATATTCCTCTATGCAAATAAATGCATCTAATCCTGGTTATAAGATGTGTGCAATACATGGGGTATGTGTACCCCAAGTATCCAACTTTTCGTTAAACAAGGAAATACCTTGGACTTGGGCGATGGTGTCCTGGCCGTGACCAGGACTCACTACGGCTGTGCTGCCACGGCCAACGCCCAAGCCTGTATCAATTCCAGTCGACGCCGCCGGGGAGCCCAGGCCATGGGTGGCGGTGGAGGGGAGCTCGCGTGAGGTGGAAGAAGAGATGGGCAAGGTGGGCGTGAGCGTGGACGCTGCCATGGCAGCGGTGCGAGTGCGAGGGGAAGAGCTGTGCTCGGACTGGCAGTGATGATGGAGAGGGTATCAAACGACAGTGATATATGGGTCGAGCATGGACAGTGATATATGGGAGCCACGTAAATTGGTAAACTACCAAAACCTGCATGTGATGGGATGGTCCGCGACCGCGTACGTACATGCACGTTTTTCATCAGCAAAATAACCGAACAATATTGCATAAGACAAGTGCTTGGTACTTGCAATTGGCTCCTTGACCGTATCGATGGTGCCAGTCTCCGTCCCGACACTCGGTCCACGAACGCCCCTCGCCATACCCTGTTATACCATGCTGCACGAGTCCTGCTTACTCCCTCCGTTCCAAATTAGGTGACTTGTAATTGTTCAAATATGGATGTATTGTTTTATGTCTAGATACATCGGTGTCTAGACAAATGTGTGTCAAATAATTTGGAACGTATGAGTAGTTGACAACTTGTTTGACACGAGGTCCGTTTGGTAAAATCAGAGCTCCAACTATTATCATGGTCCAATCTTCACCCTGCACCGAAGATATATAGCTCGCATAACCATGTTCGATATCCCGCGTGCGTAGAGAGTTACCACAATTCGGGAAATTCCACTTTTTAGCACCTAATTTGACTACTTTTACACTATAAATGCCCCGTTTAGCATGATTTCATCTTAATGTACCAAACTTGTGCCAAATTTTACCCCTCTAAAATTTTGTGAACATTTCAACATGTGGGTCCCTGTTGTCGGGTACACCTATTGTCGTATGTGGTTTTTCTCCTCGCAAATTTCTCCTTGCGGTTTTTTCCTCGTGATTTTTTCACACTACGATTCTCTCCTTGCACCTGT
The DNA here is from genome assembly GCA_947311845.1 of Poa pratensis. NCBI lineage: Eukaryota > Viridiplantae > Streptophyta > Magnoliopsida > Poales > Poaceae > Poa > Poa pratensis. The sequence continues at coordinate 7,354,767 of CAMZMU010000053.1, read as the reverse complement.
ACGTGTTAACTCAATGAGAATTCGCAGCTTCACGCTGATGACATTCAACCAGTCCTTTTTACTGGGTGGGGTGTGATTTGGGGGGGGGGGGGGGGGGGGGGGGGGTGGGCATGGAGTTTTAAGGCCAATGCGACATGTATCATGGATCTCACTGTCACGACCACTCAGCAGGGCCGGGCCAGGAAGCTGAAGGCAAAGGCCCAGGAAGAGAAGGGAAGCAAGGCCAAGAGCCCAGGAGATGGACAACGTGTGTGAGTGATTAAACAGACCTCCAGGTCACGTGGATCGGCATCAATGAACAATTATCGTGTAATAGCTTCCTGCTAGGAACTACTCTCTCCTTTCTCTGCCATGAACTCCAGTTCATCGGATTCTATCCTATCAGCGTGACGCTGATTGTATCCAGTACTCGTATTTGTGTTGAGGATATCGATACGGGTGTTACATCTGGTATCAAGAGCCAACAAGATGCGAATCTCGGGAAGAAATTAGGTTAGCCACTCAAAAAGAATTCCAAAACATAGTCAGATTCGAAATCCAGACGGGGGCGAGTCGGAATCGAGGGAGTAGTGGTTGGGATATCCCGTAGAATCCCACTGCTCGTTCGGATTTCGCGACGGCGGAGGGCTGGAGCGCATCACTGCTCCACCACGGCGGCGTCGGCGGCGGTAGACTGCTCGGGCACAGATTAGGTGGCGGTGATCGGTTGCTCGCAGATCTCCTGTGGGTGGTAAAATTCCGAGTCAACGACCTGATCCGTGTGCTTTCTGGAGGCGATGGTGGCGGTGGCAGCCATGGACAAGGTACAATCGGAGCTGGTGGAGTTGAAGGCGCAGGGGGCGACGGTGGCGGAGTCGTTGCGCTCGCTGACTGTGTCTCTGAAGGGGTTGCGTTCGTGGATGCCTCAGGTAGACCAAGAAATTGGCGAGGTCCGAAAGACCATCGATGGGGTGGGAGCTCGGGTTACTGCTCTGGAAATTGGGAGATCATCAGCGGAGGTGCAGACACCTCGCTGTGGCGATGCAGGTGTCAATCAGGGTGGCGTGACTGCGCTGGCGATACCACGGGCACCAGGGGTGACAGGGCAGCATGGTAAGCGTGCTTATCCCCATAGTCCAGTGACATTCGAACTGGTGAATCATCTTGTGCAGAGGAGGATATTGATGGCAGCACAATTCTGCACAGTAGATACAATTCGGGTGGTAATTCAGGACACTGGATGCCCAAGACTGATTTCCCGAAGTTCGATGGGGAGAATCCGCAATGGTGGAAAGGGGTAGCAGAAAAATATTTCAGCATGTACCGTGTGGATAGAGATACTTGGGCTGGATTTGCCACAATGCATTTCACTGGCAACGCAGCGCTGTGGCTGCAGACATATGAAGCTGAACATGAAGTTGAGAGCTGGGAGGAGCTAGTAGTTGCAGTGAACTCCAAGTTTGGCAAAGACAAGCATCACCGTTACATGGAAGCTTTAGAACGATGCAAGCAAACAGACTCGGTGGCAAGCTATTATCACAAGTTTGAAGAACTACGTCACAAGGTACTGGTGCATAACAGACACTATGACGAAGCATTCTTTGTCACCAAGTTCGTGGGAGGATTGAAAAGAGAAATTCAAAAGGGCATCCGTCTACACAAACCCAAGACGGTTGATATCGCACTGTCTCTGGCAGAAACCCAGGAGGAAATGCTGGAAGAGGCCCGTGTTTATGCATCCGGCAAATACAAACATGAGTTCAAGAAATCATACACTTCGGGGGTAGCACAGAAGGGGCTATTGCAAAATCCAGAAGAGGTGAAGAAGAAACCCATTGGTAAACCACCGTGGGAAGAAAAGTTTAGCACACTCAAGGCGCAACGCCGAGCCAGAGGGGAATGTTTCAAGTGTGGGGACAAGTACCAGCCTGGACATCAGTGTGCAAAAACAGTGCCCATTAATTTGGTGGAGGAATTGTTTGAGATCTTGCTGACTGGTTCAGATTCTGAACAAGAGAAGCTGACAGATAGTGAGGATGAAGATTTGATGCTCCTATCGTACTATGCTGCATCAGGCATTTCTCACAAAAAGTCCATCAGGTTGGTAGCTACGGTGCAGGGCAGACAGGTGTTGATTCTTGTCGATTCTGGAAGCACAGGTAGTTTTATTAGTCAGCATGCTGTGGAACAAACACAATTACCTGTCACTGTAGCGCCGGAAGTGACTGTCATGGTTGCTGATGGAGGGAAAACAACTTGTAACAAGATAGTGCAGAATACAGTTTGGCATTGTCAAGGCCAAGAGTTTTGTACATCATTACGAGTGTTTCCTATCCCTGGGTATGATATGATCCTTGGCATGGATTGGTTATCAGCTATTGGGAAAATGTGGGTGGATTGGCAGAAAAAGACACTGCGATTCAAACACAATGGCCAACGCATTACACTCAGAGGTGTCAAAGATGTAGTCACACAATGCAAAACAGTGTCAGCTGGGGAAATACAGAACATGATTGAGCAAGGGGAATTGGCACAATTGGTGCAACTGTGTGCTGCAGAAACTGGGGATGCGGTAATAGCCATTCCAGAGCCAGTAATTAAAGTACTAGAGGATGATACGTCCATTTTGCATCACTATTTTATATCATAATTTACTGCTATTCATCGATATATTTCATATTTAGAAGTGTTACTTATGTTATTTTACCTATTTTGCATGTTTGATGAATAATGGAGAATTGGACACCGGAGTCAGGATTCTGCTGGAAAAAGCACCGTCGAGATGCACTATTTCTGAAGATCAATAAATCGAAGGAGACATATGGAAGTTCCTATTTTACCAGAAGATGGAGGAGGCCAAAAGGGGGAGCTGAGATGGGCCATGGTGGGCCCTCCTCACCCCTTGGCGCGGTGGGGCCCCCTGCCGCGCCGAGGTGGTTTGGGGGCCCTGGCCCACCTCAGCCGTTCCCCCTTCGCGTACTTGACCCCCTCGAACCCTAACACAGGGAGGCCATCGAAATATTCCGCCGCCTCCACGAGGCGGAAAACACCAGAGAGCGAAAAGCTCCCCTGCAGGAAGAAATCTGCCGGGGGAAATTCCCTCCCGGAGGGGGAAATCGTCGCCATCATCACCGTCATCGAGCTGGACTTCATCGGGATCATCATCATCATCATCTCCACCACCAAACCATCATCACCGCCGCTGCACCCGTCTCCGCTATAACATCTAGGGCTGAATCTTGTCTATTTCATAGGGGAAACTCTCCCGGTGTTGATTACTCTTGTTATTGATGCTATTGGGTGAAACCATTGGACTAAGGTTTATGTTCAGATTGTTATTCATCATCATATCACCTCTGATCATGTTCCGTATGATGTCTTGTGAGTAGTTCGTTTAGTTCTTGAGGACATGGGAGAAGTCTTGATGTTAGTAGTGAACTATGTTGAGTAATATTTAATGGTTTGATGCTTAAGTTGTGGTGTTATTCTTCTAGTGGTGTCATGTGAACGTCGACTACATGATACTTCACCTTTATGGGCCTAGGGGAATGCATTGTGTATTCGTTTGCCAATTGTGGGGTTGCCGGAGTGACAGAAACCTGAACACCCGTTGGTATATCGATGCATGAGGGATAGCAGGATCTCAAAGTTTAAGGCTGTGGTTAGTTTACTTAATTACTTTCTTGTATTTGCGGATGCTTGCAAGGGGTATAATCACAAGTATGTATTAGTCCTAGGAAGGGCGGTGCATTAGCATAGGTTCACCCACACAACACTTATCAAAACAATGAAGATTAATCAACTATATGAAGCGAAAGCACTTGACAATATTCCCGTGTGTCCTCAAGAACGTTTGGTCATTATAAGTACAACAACCGGCTTGTCCTTTGCTGTAGAAAGGATTGGGCCACTCGCTGCAACTATTACTACTGCATTTTATTTACTTGTACTTTATTTATCTGTCATATCAAAAACTCCTAAAAACTTGTCTGTGAGCATTTACAGTGAATCCTTCATCAAAACCGCTTGTCAACACCTTCTGCTCCTCGTTGGGTTCGACACTCTTATTTATCGAAAGTACTACGATACACCCCCTATACTTGTGGGTTATCAAGACTATTTTCTGGCGCCGTTGCCGGGGAGTGTAGCGCTATTGGTAAGTGGAATTGGTAAGGGAAACATTTATTGTACGTGCTGTTTTTATTTTTGCCTGCTGCTATATCTCATTATGGAGGGGTCTTCTCTTGAATTCCTATTTGGGAAAACAACTACCACTGCTAAGGTAGTAGAGGAGGCGCCAGATGAGCAGGTAATACCGTTCAAAATTCCTATGAAAATTGTTGAACGTGTCACAAATAACCGCTATGCAGGAGATGGAACTGTCCATCCTGGAGATCATTTGTTATTTCTGCATGAATTGTGCGAGTTATTTAAGTGTGCAGGTATCTCGATGGGAGAAGTTAAGAAGAAATTATTCTCTCTATCACTGTCTGGTAAAGCTGCACATTGGTATAAACTGCTGAAGAATGGGTATTCTCTTGGATGGGAGGAAATTGTACCTCTCTTTTACTCCAAATTCTATCCTCCAAGTGAGATTCATAAGGATCGGAACCTCATATATAACTTCTGGCCCTATGATGGAGAGAGTATCGCTCAAGCGTGGGGGAGATTGAAGGCATTAATGCTCAAATGTCCCATTCATGAGCTTCCTGGTAATATTGTTATTGATAACTTTTATGCAAGACTCTCCTTTCAAGATAAAACTCTATTGGATACCACTTGTGCTGGATCGTTCACTCGTAATAAAGAAGAGTTTAAGTGGGACCTTCTTGATCGGATTCAGGAGAACACTGAAGGATGGGAGAATGACAAAGGTAGGGAGTCAGGTATAACTATGACTTTGAGTGTGTTAAAAATTTTATGGATACTGATGATTATCGCAAAATTAGCACTACTTATGGTCTTGACTCTCAAATTGTTGCAAACTTTTATAAAGCCTTTGCTTCCTATTTCGGTTTGCCGAAGGAGGGTTTTAAAAATTATCATGAACCATATAAAGATGAATCTGTTTCTCATATATCTAAAGGTGTTGAGGTTAATGTTGCTGATCGCATTATTCCAGAACCTTATATTGAAAAAGTTCCTTTTCCTAATAAGATTAAGGAACATACTATCATAACTGGTGTTGTTAGTAAAAGTAATAAGAAAACTACCAAACCTGATGAGCAAATAACTGTTGAACCTGTTGTAGCATTGGTTAAAGATCTTGTCACTGAAAATTTAGAAGATAGACACATTATCTTTTGTGAGGATGCTTCTAATATTGTCTCACATCCTAAAAGTTCTAGGAAGTCTAGTGTTCCTGTGCTTTCTGTTGGATAGGTGATCATTGCTATTATGGTTTATGTGATATTGGTGCAAGTTCTAGTGCTATTCCTTATGAGCTTTACAGGGAAATTATGCACGAAATTGCTCCTTGTAAACTTGAAGAGATTGATGTGGTTATTCAGCTTGCTAATAGGGAAACTATCTCTCCAATTGGTATCATTAGAGATGTCGAAGTCCTTTGTGGTAAGACTAAATACCCTGCTGATTTTCTTGTACTTGGGTCGGCTGCCAATGATAGTTGTCCTATTATTTTTGGTAGACCTTTTCTGAATACTTGTGGTGCTGTTATAGATTGTAAGAAAGAGAAAATCTTTACTAAATTTGCTGGTGAATCTTATGAATTCAATTTCTCTAAATTTGCTAAAGCACCTTATGAAACTGAATTGCCTAGTGAGGATTTTGAAATTGCTCAACTTGCATCTATTGTTCTTGCTCCTAACAATGCTTTGCAGCAACATATGGAGAATCATGAAAGTGAGAACTTCAGGGAAGAAAGGAATGAGCTTGATGAAGTATTCCTTCGTCAACCTATGCTCAAACACAATTTACCTGTGGAAGATTTGGGTACCACAATGCCACCCAAGGAGGATCCTGTTTTTGATTTGAAACCTCTGCCTGATAATCTTAAATATGCTTATATTGATGATAAGAAAATATATCCTGTTATTATCAGCTCTAAACTTTCAGGTACAGAGGAGGAAAGGTTATTGGGAGTGTTGAGGAAACACCGCGGAGCTATGGGATATACTCTTGATGACCTGAAGGGAATTTCTCCTACTATATGTCAGCACGCCATCAACATGGAACCTGATGCAAAGCCTGTTGTTGAGCATCAGCGTCGTTTAATACCCAAGATGAAAGAAGTGGTAAGAAATGAGGTATTAAAACTTCTTGAAGCTGGTATTATTTATCCTATTGCTGATAGTAGATGGGTAAGTCCTGTGCATTGTGTTCCTAAGAAAGGAGGAATTACCGTTGTTCCTAATGAAAATGATGAACTAATTCCTCAAAGAGTAGTAGTTGGTTATAGATGTGCATTGATTTTAGAAAGGTTAACAAAGTAACTAAGAAAGATCATTATCCTTTGCCTTTTATTGATCAAATGCTTGAGAGGTTGTCCAAGAAAACTCACTTTTGTTTCCTTGATGGGTATTCTGGGTTTTCTCAAATTGCTGTGAGAGCGCAAGATCAAGAGAAAACTACTTTTACTTGTCCTTATGGAACTTATGCTTATAGACGTATGCCTTTTGGTTTATGTAATGCTCCTGCTACTTTTCAAAGATGCATGTCTGCTATTTTTCATGGCTTTTGTGAGGAAATTGTGGAAGTCTTCATGGACGATTTCTCCGTCTATGGAACTTCCTTTGATAATTGTTTGCACAACCTTGACAAAGTTTTGCAGAGATGTGAAGAAACTAGCCTTGTTCTTAATTGGGAGAAATGCCACTTTATGGTTAATGAAGGAATTGTTCTTGGACAAAATTTCTGAAAGAGGTATTGAAGTTGATCGAGCTAAAGTGGAGGCAATTGAAAAGATGCCTTGTCCCAAAGATGTTAAAGGTATTCGTAGTATTCTTGGTCATGCTGGTTTTTATAGGAGGTTTATTAAAGATTTCTCTAAAATTTCCAAGCCTCTTACTAATCTTCTTCAAAAAGATGTACCTTTGTTTTTGATGATGATTGTAAGGAAGCTTTTGAAACTTTGAAAAAGGCTTTAATCACCGCTCCTGTAGTTGAACCACCTGATTGGAATTTACCTTTTGAAATTATGTGTGATGCTAGTGATTATGCTGTAGGCGCTGTTCTTGGGCAGCGAGTAGATAAAAAGTTAAATGTTATTCATTATGCTAGTAAAACTCTTGATTCTGCTCAAAAGAATTATGCCACTACTGAAAAAGAATTTCTAGCTGTAGTTTTTGCTTGTGACAAATTTCGACCCTACATAGTTGATTCGAAAGTCACTATTCATACTGATCATGCTGCAATTAGATACCTTATGGAAAAGAAAGATGCTAAGCCAAGGCTTATTAGATGGGTACTTCTTTTGCAAGAATTTGATTTGCATATCATAGATAGAAAAGGTGCTGAAAATCCTGTTGCTGATAATTTGTCTAGATTGGAAAGCATTCCTTATGATCCTATTCCTGTTAATGATAGCTTTCCAAATGAACAATTGGCTGCAATAAGTGTAAGTTCGCGAGATAGTCCTTGGTATGCTGATTATGCTAACTTTATTGTTTCCAAGTACTTGCCTCCAACCTTTTCAGCTCAGCAAAGAAGGAAATTCTTTTATGACTTGCGGCATTACTTTTGGGATGACCCACACTTATATAAAGAAGGAGTCGATGGTATTATGCGAAGATGTGTTCCTGAATATGAACAACAGGAAATACTGAGGAAATGCCATGGAAGTGCTTATGGAGGGCATCACGCTGGAGATAGAACTGCGCAGAAAGTTCTACAATCAGGTTTTTATTGGCCTACCCTCTTTAAGGATGCAAGAAAGTTTATTTTATCTTGTGATGAATGTCAAAGGGTTGGTAATATCTCTAGACGCAATGAAATGCCTATGAGTTATTCTCTTGTTATTGAACCATTTGATTGTTGGGGATTCGACTTCATGGGTCCTTTTCCTTCTTCACAAGGTAATACTCATATACTTGTTGCTGTTGATTATGTCACTAAATGGGTAGAAGCTATACCTACTAAAAGTGCTGATGGTGAGACCTCTTTAAAAATGCTTCAAGATGTCATTTTTCCTAGGTTTGGTGTACCTAGATATCTTATGACTGATGGAGGTTCTCATTTTATCCATGGTGGTTTTAGAAAGACTCTTGCTAAATATGGTGTTAATCATAGAATTGCTTCAGCCTATCATCCTCAAACTAGTGGACAAGTAGAATTGTCAAATAGGGAGATTAAATCTATCTTGCAAAAGACTGTTAATAAATCTAGAAAAAATTGGGCTAGTAAGTTAAATGATGCTTTATGGGCTTATAGAACTGCTTATAAGAACCCCATGGGCATGTCTCCTTATAAAATGGTTTATGGTAAAGCTTGTCACTTGCCTTTAGAATTAGAACACAAAGCTTATTGGGCAGTGAGAGAACTTAATAGAGATTTTAAACTTGCCGGTGAGAAAAGGTTGTTGCATTAAGTTCTTTAGATGAATGGAGAAGTGAGGCTTATGAAAATGCTAGACTCTTTAAAGAAAAAGTTAAGAGATGGCATGATAGGAGAATTCTTAAAAGAGAATTTAATGTTGGTGAGAAAGTTCTATTGTATAGGTCTCGTCTCAGATTTTTTGCAGGAAAGTTACTCTCAAAATGGGAAGGACCATTTGTTATTGTGGAGGTGTATCGTTCAGGTGCAATAAAAATTGCTTCATTGAAAGATAACTCTACACAAGTGGTAAATGGTCAAAGACTCAAGCATTATATTTCTGGAGATTCTATTAATGAAGAGGTTGATACAATTAAAGTGGTGACTCCGGAAACTTTCATTGAAGAACATTTTTCTGGGACTGCAGAATTCGATTCGAATAGGTAACAGTTTCGGTAAGAAAAGTTTCGCGAATAACTTTCTAGAAGATATTTTCGTCGTTTTTATTAAATATGGAAAAATAAGAGACCGAACCGGATGGGAGACGGCACCCGTGGTGCCCAAACCATAGGTCGGCGCGGTGGGCCCCCAGCCGCGCCGCCTGGTGGTTTGAGCACCCCGGAGCTCGTCTCCGATCAGGTTTCCTCCTGTACCTTCCTTATGTTGTAAAACTTTTTGCTATATAACTCACCCGAACCCCCGAGGTTCGTATCTCGCCTTTTCATCGTGTTTCGTTTCGAGCTGTTTCTGTCCAGATATTGTTTTCAGATTTAGAAGCGCCATGGTCTCCAACAACAACAACAAGGGCAAGGAGCCTTTGGAAGACGAGACTCAAGACCCCAAGCTGAAGGAGGAAGTCAAGAGCGAAGATGAAGGAGAAGTGGAGGAAGACCCGCGCGAATACCCGCGCGCTACCGTTGCAAGCATCGGAGTGGTGGCAAATCCATTCAAGCCCAGGCAAGGGCGCGGATGAGCACCGGAGGGAAGGTTCCACGACTTCTTGGCTCCCAGGACATCTTCCCCAGGCAAAATAACCCCTTCCATACTCTTATCCATAAGCATCAAATTGAGAGGATCCCGGAGGCTGATTGCCTAGTGGTTGGAATATAGATCGTTCTAACAATACAGGAAAGAGGGATTCTGCTGCTGAGGAGTGGGGAAACAACTCCAAGAGTTGGGACTCGCAGTCTGACAAGTTTATGAATCGCATCGAACACAACTCTGAGCTGATTCGCGCCCTCACCTACAAGATTGATGAACTGAAGGAGCTGGTTGATAAGCTTATCAACAATCACCCACCACCGAAGGAGTAATTCATCATAAGTATTGGCATCCCCTTGGTTTGTTCCAAGCTTGGGGGAGTGCCGCGGTATCACATCATTATCTTTACCTTTTACTTTTCCATAAAGTCATATCGTGAGTAGGGAAGTTATCTTATATGATGGTTTGCAATGTGGAAGTATCTCTCTTTTAGTTGGTTATCTATGTATCCCTTGGTGTGAGTTGCCGTTATGAAATATTAATGAGAAGTTTTATCATTTACTTTCTGCATACTTTATTTTAGCTTGCAATTCTCTTTCATATTGATAACCTTGTTGTTAGTATAGGGATCACTTTTTAGAGCACCAAGTTAATCTTTTTGGTTTTGGCAAACTTAGCATTGGTCAGTAGTAGACAATACTTTGAGACTTAAGTAGAAGAGGGGAGTGCATGCAAATATATTATTCCATGATCTTTCTTTCTTTGTAGCTCATAAGCTTAGTATTCTTAAGTTAAACTATTTGTGCTTCTAAGGAAGATTGCATGATTATTCTTATCACTTGTATAATTGTTTGTATCCCTCAACTCTTATGCTTGCTACATAACCTTGCTAGCCAAAGACCTGTATCGAGAGGGAATGCTTCTCATACATCCAAACCTTGAGCCAAACCATTGCCATTCGAGTCCACCATAACTTCCTACTATATGGTATTTTGCGCCATTCCAAGTAAATACTTCATGTGCTACCTTTAAATTATTCAAAACTTATTACTCCTAGTTTTGTGTCACTGTTTATTAGCTCATGAGGGTTCTGTAGAGTTTCTCTAGCACTTTTGTCAAACAGACTTTCACCAATGGACTAGTGGCATATACACCGCTTATCCAACAATTTGCAAAAAGAGCTGGCAAATGGGGTGCCCAGTCCCAATTAACTACAACTTTCATTAATAATTCTCTTCACATGTTTTGCCCTGATTTATCAGTAAGCAACTTAATTTGCAAATAGACACTCCTCCATGGTATGTGAATGTTGGAAGGCACCCGAGGATTCGGTTAGCCATGGCTTGTGTAAGCAAAAGGTTGGGAGGAGTGTCAACTATAAAGAAACTAAAATACATGTGTAAACAAAAGAGAAGAGGGATGATCTACCTTGCTGGTAGAGATAACGTCCTTCATGGGAGCCGCTCTTGAAAGTCTGGTTGACAAGGGGTTAGTGTTCACTTTACTACGATTCGTTGACAACGACATACATAGCTCAAACAACTATTTTCATACTCTCTATATGCTTTGCAAAACTTAAAAGCTCTAGCACATGATTTAATCCCTGCTTCCCTCTGCGAAGGGCCTATCTTTTACATTATTGTTGAGTCAGTAAACCCATTCCTCTCTATCTCAAGCAAGCATTTGAGTTGTTGAGATCCAATTAGTTATATGTGTTGATACTTCTAATCATATCTCTCATTTCCTTGTTTCGCACAATAGCTTTTATCCGAATGAATATAACTTTGAAAGTTATCAATGACTGTAAGGAGACTGTTATGATTAAGGCATGTAAGTTCTGCTATAAGCTCTGATATAAAGACTCTTCTCGAAAGATAAGTATGATCTGTTAATTGTTCTCTGACCAAGAGTTTAAGTTTGCCTTCACCAATCATGGTTCTCTTTATGCACTTCATCGTGGTTCCCTTTACTTATTTCAAGTTAGATTATATGAAGGGAAGTTGCTGTCTAGAATGACTTGTGTATCAATGAATGTGATGCTTCTTGTCCGTATTTTATTTATCGACACTTTGCTCCATAAACTTGTGGTCATGTTTACTGAGCTCAGTTTTCGCTTGGGGACAAGCGAGGTCTAAGCTTGGGGGGGTTGATACGTCCATTTTGCATCACTATTTTATATCATAATTTACTGCTATTCATCGATATATTTCATATTTAGAAGTGTTACTTATGTTATTTTACCTATTTTGCATGTTTGATGAATAATGGAGAATTGGACACCGGAGTCAGGATTCTGCTGGAAAAAGCACCGTCGAGATGCACTATTTCTGAAGATCAATAAATCGAAGGAGACATATGGAAGTTCCTATTTTACCAGAAGATGGAGGAGGCCAAAAGGGGAGCTGAGATGGGCCAATGGTGGGCCCTCCTCACCCCTGGCGCGGTGGGGCCCCCTGCCGCGCCGAGGTGGTTTGGGGGCCCTGGCCCACCTCAGCCGTTCCCCCTTCGCGTACTTGACCCCCTCGGAACCCTAACACAGGGAGGGCCATCGAAATATTCCGCCGCCTCCACGAGGCGGAAAACACCAGAGAGCGAAAAGCTCCCCTGCAGGAAGAAATCTGCCGGGGAAATTCCCTCCCGGAGGGGGAAATCGTCGCCATCATCACCGTCATCGAGCTGGACTTCATCGGGATCATCATCATCATCATCTCCACCGCCAACACCATCATCACCGCCGCTGCACCCGTCTCCGCTATAACATCTAGGGCTGAATCTTGTCTATTTCATAGGGGAAACTCTCCCGGTGTTGATTACTCTTGTTATTGATGCTATTGGGTGAAACCATTGGACTAAGGTTTATGTTCAGATTGTTATTCATCATCATATCACCTCTGATCATGTTCCGTATGATGTCTTGTGAGTAGTTCGTTTAGTTCTTGAGGACATGGGAGAAGTCTTGATGTTAGTAGTGAACTATGTTGAGTAATATTTAATGGTTTGATGCTTAAGTTGTGGTGTTATTCTTCTAGTGGTGTCATGTGAACGTCGACTACATGATACTTCACCTTTATGGGCCTAGGGGAATGCATTGTGTATTCGTTTGCCAATTGTGGGGTTGCCGGAGTGACAGAAACCTGAACACCCGTTGGTATATCGATGCATGAGGGATAGCAGGATCTCAAAGTTTAAGGCTGTGGTTAGTTTACTTAATTACTTTCTTGTATTTGCGGATGCTTGCAAGGGGTATAATCACAAGTATGTATTAGTCCTAGGAAGGGCGGTGCATTAGCATAGGTTCACCCACACAACACTTATCAAAACAATGAAGATTAATCAACTATATGAAGCGAAAGCACTTGACAATATTCCCGTGTGTCCTCAAGAACGTTTGGTCATTATAAGTACAACAACCGGCTTGTCCTTTGCTGTAGAAAGGATTGGGCCACTCGCTGCAACTATTACTGCATTTTATTTACTTGTACTTTATTTATCTGTCATATCAAAAACTCCTAAAAACTTGTCTGTGAGCATTTACAGTGAATCCTTCATCAAAACCGCTTGTCAACACCTTCTGCTCCTCGTTGGGTTCGACACTCTTATTTATCGAAAGTACTACGATACACCCCCTATACTTGTGGGTTATCAG